>VZTO01007269.1:0-44950 GCA_013400615.1 Syrrhaptes paradoxus
CAAACCACTCTGTGATTCTATAACCAAAGTCCCCTGTGTGATCAGCAGTGTCATTTCTCCTAATGGAAACCTGGTGCTTGGGTCTGATAAGGTGTGATGGGTTTTGTTTAAATAAAAGTTCATTAAGGAAATGAAGAATTTATTTTTCAGAGTACCCTTGTGGTGCAGAGAGTGGGTAAAGCTCAGAAAGGACTTCCCTGCAGCTACATCAGTATGAAAGGCCATTTGGGGAGAGAACCCCAGCAATTCTGTTCCTACTGGAATAAAGATGCGTATAGGCACTGCTCAGCATGGACAGGGAGAAATGCCAGGGCCAGGAAACTTCAGGGCTCTCAGAGAAGTGAAGGACAAGCAGAAAAAAAATGCTGCTTACATCAGAAACAGCAAGAGCTCTCCTGTGCATAGACCAGATGAATATGCAGTTGTGGAGGACATGGGAGTCCCACAGTCTTCCAGTACCTTTGAGTATGCTTGGGGACAAGGGGGCACTTGCTAAGTGATGATGCTGAGGAAAACATGGGGATTGCAGTTGCTTCTGGTCCATGTTCCAGGAGTGCAGGAGGCAGAGAAAACCTCTTTGCTTTATCCTCTGGTCAATGCATCAGAAGTAGTAAGGGTGCAAACTGATGAAATCAAGATCTGGCCTGACAGGGAAGACTCATGAACAATTTGTGAAGAAGGTTTGAGCTGAAGTTTTGGCTCTGGGCCTGAATGACCAAATTGGCATTTCCGATGCAGTAACAACCTGAAGACTGATGGATGAATTTCTGTCTGGCTTGTCCAGTATGTTATTAATAAACAGGTCTGATGTTTTCTCCAAGCGGTTTCTGAAGAGCAGAGTCTACTTGGGGGTTTCTGCGGTCCCTTGGGTATAATTTAAAACTCACATTTTGCTAATCCAGGGTCTATGATGATAAAGATCTGCTTTCCTAGGGCCTGTCTGCAAAGAACAGGTTTTTTCTAAATTTTCTGGTTTTGATTGTTCCTCATTCAGAAGGCGACACTCCAATTTTTGAATAAGAGTTTATGTACACAGCACTAAGCAGCTGACTAGCTTTAAATTCATAATTCCTCATTAGCTTGCATGTGCTAACTCTCTCTCAGAGCCTAATCCAAGTCCCACTGGTATCAGTGAGAATAGGTTTTACCTCTCAAATTTAGCCACCTAAAAATCAGGCATGTATTCTAAGTGCAACTGTGGAGGAGCCACTTGTAGTCAAAAATAAAGATCAGCATTTCCAGGATGTGATTCACACCATCTCTGCCTTAAAAACTTGTCTTAAGAGGGGACAAGTGTATTTCTGGCAGCCACTGTCGAGGGACCCTGTACAGCTAGCCTAGAGGACTCCTTGCTCTTCGATAAGCAAATCCAAGAGAAGGAATCTTTTGGTTTTTTTTAATGGAAAATGATTCAGGCTTTGGGTTTTCTACATCATCTGTGCCAAGATAAGTTACAAATTAGTAAGCAAGGCCCCAGAGGGTATCCCAAATTGCATCTCACAGACTGCTAACTCTGGCTTCAGTCAGCATTTGGGATGTATGGAAAAGAAATATGAACACCTGAAACAAAATTAAACCTTTTTTTTTAAATTATTGTTTGTACTTTGCATCGTACTGGACTGCCTGACAGGGAGCAGAATTTGACAGAAATCTCAAAGCAAAGGAAAAAGCTTTTTGTCTGTCTCCTCTAAAGACACACACAGTGGGATATGTGAAATGTCAGGAATAATTAGACAAAACTATATAAGCTCCTAGCAACACCAGCGTGCTGGGTAAAACTAAGCATTTGCCATAAAGCTTTAAACATTGTTTGAAAGCTGCATGTTAAAGGTAACCTGAGTAATTTTTAAGAATTTTTTCCAATATATTAATCCAGACATGGATAAGAAAAAGCAAAATAGAACATTATGAAATGCTGGCATGCCTTTGCTGAGATAGGCTGCTCTGTTTCTTTTTTCCAAAGGTGATATATGGAAGTAATTGATCCCTCTCATATAGCAATGAAAATGAAAAGGCAGATTTCCTCAGCTCTTCGTCTGCTGGAGCCTATTTAACAAGGAGGAAAAGGACTAGCTCCTAGTATCAGTAATCCACAAAGATCATAGAAATGATATCCAAAATCATAGGAGATATCATAGTGAGATATCCAAAACCAAAGGAGAAATAACCAGTTCATGTCAGCAGGAAATCTGGCCCAAAGTGCCCTTTGGAGAAGAATAAGAAACAAACTATGAATGCAGAGAAAAAGAGGGAGAAAAGGCAGGAGAGGAGAAGAGAAGGAAAAACAGACCAAAATTTTTATTTGAGGTGGTAATATTAGGAACGTAGGACTTTTTGCCAAAAGGTGAGATTTTTCCAGGTTCACTAACAGATGCATTTATATCTTCTAGAAAAACAATGAACAGGAGGAAATGTGGAAACTTTTTGCTGCTCTGTTGAATATGGAATTATAGAAAAAAAAATTGCACCTGGAGCATCTCTGTTCTTCTTTCAAATGGGTGGCTCCTGAACCTAGAACTCTTCGTTACCTGAAGCAGCAACTTCTTTCACTGTGCATCCTGGAGG
Source organism: Syrrhaptes paradoxus (assembly GCA_013400615.1). Classification (NCBI taxonomy): domain Eukaryota; kingdom Metazoa; phylum Chordata; class Aves; order Pterocliformes; family Pteroclidae; genus Syrrhaptes; species Syrrhaptes paradoxus. The sequence goes on from VZTO01007269.1 coordinate 2,566, forward strand.
GGAAGATGAATTTCACAAATTGCACCACTGAAGCCAACGTGGCTGCAAAGCCAAAAACAGTAACTGAAAAGATGCTCGTTACCCTGACCTTGGCCACAATCACAACCTTGACTATGCTGCTGAATTCTGCTGTAATTGCGGCAATCTCCACGACCAAGAAGCTCCACCAGCCAGCAAATTATTTAATATGTTCACTAGCTGTGACAGATCTTCTTGTTGCTGTTCTCGTCATGCCCTTGAGCATCACTTACATAATGATAGACAAATGGACTTTGGGATACTTCATCTGTGAGATCTGGCTTAGTGTCGACATGACCTGTTGCACGTGTTCAATCCTTCATCTGTGCGTCATTGCTCTGGACAGGTACTGGGCAATCACAGACGCTATTGAATACGCCAGGAAAAGAACAGCAAAAAGGGCTGGGCTGATGATAGTCACCGTGTGGACCATCTCCGTCTTCATATCGATGCCCCCTTTGTTTTGGAGAAATCACCGCAGCGTCAATATTCCCACTGAGTGTCGCATTCAGCACGATCATGTCATCTACACTATTTATTCCACATTTGGGGCATTTTACATCCCACTGACTTTGATCCTGATCCTGTACTACAGAATTTACCATGCTGCAAAGAGCCTTTACCAAAAGCGGGGTTCGAGCCGCCACCTCAGCAACAGGAGCACCGACAGCCAAAACTCCTTTGCCAGCTGCAAGCTCACGCAGACATTCTGCGTCTCAGACTTCTCCACGTCCGACCCAACCACGGAGTTCGACAAAATCAACGTGTCTGTGAGGATCCCTCCTTTCGAGAATGACCTGGACCTAGCTGGTGACCGGCAGCAGATCTCCACAACACGGGAACGAAAGGCTGCTCGTATTCTGGGCCTGATTTTAGGTGCTTTCATTTTGTCCTGGTTGCCCTTTTTCATCAAGGAGCTGCTTGTGGGGCTCCGTGTTTGCACTGTCTCTCCAGAAGTAGCAGACTTCTTGACCTGGCTGGGATATGTCAACTCCCTTATCAACCCTTTGCTCTACACTAGCTTTAATGAAGATTTCAAGCTGGCCTTTAGAAAGCTCATCAGATGTCGAGAACATACTTAAAAGTACTGGGAGATGATGGTGATGATGACATGACTCCTGGCCTTTAGAATGAGCAAAATAATTGGACTCTGTCACCATTTCCCTTGATAAAGGGGATTTTTGTGTTTGCCTATTTGCTTGACTTATCTCTAGCCTGTAATTCATTCTGCCGTTTTTTACCTTTAGTGTTATCCATGGTAAAGAGTTTGAAATACAAATTTACTCTACAAAGAACAGATTTTTTAACAAAGAAACAACAAAAAAAACCTAGCGTATACTCCAGTTTAAGACTTTTTGTGTAACCGATGATTCGAGAAGCAAACAACAATATCCACTTTTATACTTTTTCATTTCAGAATCAAATGTCTAAATTGTCGTGCACGGTAGTAACAGAAAGACTTATAAACTGAGTCTCATAAGTACATATTCAAAAATTAATAAACACTTCATGGTCATGACATCTAAACAGCAAATCTTTACTGTGGCATTCTGAGAAAACTAACAGTCATTTAGAAGGAAAATAACCACCATTTCCAGCGTGGGCTAAGGCAGAATAAACCATTCCTTTCTTCAGGAGTAAACTCCCAAAACAGAAAGCATCTAAAATTTTTCCATCTAAAAATTGATCCCATTTTGTACTCCAAAGTAATTATTTAAGTGGCTCCTTTTGTGTGAGATTCCTGATTTATGTTCAAAGGATTGGACACCTGTGCAGTTTGGTTGGCAATTAGGGGATGCCACTAGCAAGTGTCACCCGTGTGAGACCAGCTGCACATCTGACTGGTCACATTTTTAATTCCACTAACCATACTTCTTCAAGGCTCAGACCTTGTGCCTTGGGCAATTCTGGGGTGGGGTTGTTTACTTTTGTCACATTTCGCCTGGACTCTGTGGTGCACAACCCCATGGACTGATTGATCTTACCCAGCCAACTTAAACAACTGGATATCTTCTCAGTGGGACAGCAACACACAGAAATTCAGAAACATCATCTAAAACCAAATAATCTTCTGTTTAAACAGAAGCAAAAAAAGAATCAGGGAATTTTTTTTTTTTTTAAATAGCAGTCTGCACATCTGCCTTATCATCACCTTAACAATTCGCAATGACATTTTTGTCAACTAAACCTATGATCGGGTCCTCTAGCAGGATTTCTTGTTCTGGGAGTCCTTCACAGAGCTACTTCCCTTGTCCTGAGAGACAGGCAGAGAGTCCTTTGTATCCTGTCTTCTGTGCTTATGAAAGTTAAAATGTCCTGGTTCACATATTGTGGGAATTGGGCTCAGAAGGGGCAAAATCAAAGCTGAGAGTCTGGTATTGTCTCTCAGCAATTCCTAAACACTGCTTAAATATCGATTACTTACCTTGCACCATAATTTTGTTCCCTGCCCATTTTTCCAGACAAATTCTTTTGGAATTATAGCGATACACCACATAGAAAATATCACATACAGCAACCTGACATGCAGTAACAGTGAACTGTAGCATGGCAGCTCCAGATCCATCAAAACAAATACTAGAGGTAGCAAAAGTGCTGTAACAGCTCTGGAAGCCATCGCTGAGAAAAGTTTTTCAAATTTACAAGGTGACAATCATTTGTGTTATCAAGAGTCAAGGAACTGTAAGTAACATGTGAGTAATAATCTCCAGATGGAGCAGGGCTGAGGAATGACATCCGTATTTCAGAGAGAAAGCGTTCAGTTGGAAAGATGCAGTGCTGCAAGCTGAGTGTAAATCAAGTCTGAAGGTGACCAAAGTGTGACCTGCCGCTTACCCACATCCAGTGGGATTCTGCTTTAGTTTTCCATGCCTGAGTTTAGGAGGTTTATTTCCAGCTGCCCTTCTGAAGCTACAGCAGCCTCCTCCAGCTGCCTTCGGGTTCCCTACTAGCTAATATTAATACCTAAAAAGAGGGAAAAAATAAATTCAACCACTGAAAATGTCTTCTGGTGAGGAAGCACAGAGATCCATTATGGTTTTTTCCTTTTTGTTGGAAGTAGAAACTGTTGACTGAAGCCGGGGAAGAGTGGCCTGACCCTGCCTATCTATAAAAGTTCAAAGCATCTCCCCAAAGTACATAACCTATTAGGGGGAAAAAATAGCCAGGAATCAAAATAGAAAGTAGTATTTGTAAGAACTGCTGCAGAATAAATTTATTTTTTCCTTCAATAAGCTCAGTAGAAATCATTAATAAGGATTGTGCATAATTTCCCCAAACAAGGTGACAGCTGCTGGCAGACAGGACACACAGGCAGTAGGTTTGGGTGTCCCTGGGGCGGTTTGCTGCTCTGCTACAAGGATGCCAGCTGCAGGAATTATTGGAAAGGGAAAAGTAAATGTGCAAAACTGCCCCAGCAGACAGTTTGAATCTTGGCTAAGATGAGGCAGAAGCTGCACCCCAGCCAGCTTCTTTGGGGCTCTCCTTGGGGCTCGGGTGCAGCCACTGCGTGAGGGTCTTTGCTAGGAGAAGGGAAGAGGCGGGAGTGACAATGCTGGAGAAAGGTGTTTCAGAGAGGAAAACCAACAAAACGAGATAGGCTGCCAGCTCTGCTGCTCCTAAGGGCATACGGGCACAGAGAATAACTCAGGTTGCAGGAGATCTCTGGAGGCCAACTAGTCCAACCCCCGCTAACACCCACCCTCAAAGTGGGACCAACCCCACAGCTGAACGCCGCTGCTGGCATGCAGCGTGCAGTCGCATTTCATGCAAAAATAACAGCTCCGTCAACTCTTGTCACCTATACCGATGCTCATTTAAGAACAAAAGTATGGCTGAAGGACCAGAAATGGTGAACATGACCTCCGCAGCAGCTGTTGTAGGTAAATAGAAAAGTTTCAGAGACAGGGATGAAAGCTGTAAAACACAGGAGCTGCGTCATCTTTATTTGTAATAATGTCTTTCTTTTAGTATCTGATCTCCACCGTTACCACTCAAACCACCAATCAGGCTGAAAACTGTATTCAATTTTAATATTTAGAGTTGATTAACAGGAAAAAACAGATGGATGGCTAATTTTTGTGCTTTCCTCTTAAATAAAGACTCACCATTCACTGCCAGCTGACAACTGCTTTTCTAATTAAGTCATTAGCTAAACACAGAGCTATGTTTTCCAACAAATGCCACTAGACTGATGAAGATGTCCTGTACCATTTCCCCATGCTCAGACTCAAAGTCAGGAACAATTTAAAGGATGGTTTACTTAAAACAATTTCACTTGATCAGAAATTGCCTGTCGTCTCATGGAAATAAAAACTTTGGTTAGTCTGGCACCATTGTTTGGCAACTTCATTTTTTTTCTGGGTTAAGTATTTGCTGATTTTACAAAGGGTTTGGACACTTCTCCTAAAATTTGATTTCTTGTCCATGGCAACGTCCCATTCGTACCTGTCCTGGATCAGGCCCAGTAACACCACACTCTGCAATGCAAGCTCTTCCCAGCAAGCTCTTAATAACCCATCCAAGACCTTCAGCCTAAATCCATCTTCTTTAGCCTCTCTAAAACATCTTTTCTGCTCAAAGTCTTATTTTACCTAAAGCTCCCCTTGCATAGTTGTCTTCCTACCTTTCTTCTTGTATTTCTTGAAAGGCTTTTCCTCCCCTCTCCTTCCTTCTCAAGCAGGGTTCATACAGACTTGCCTGTTCAGCCCCTCTTGTCACTTCTGCGTTTCTTCTCCAAGTGCTATTTCCTCCTATCTTTACACCCCCCAGCTCACCATCCTGCCTTTGGGTTTCTGACTGTCTTCCCTAAATTTATCGTGGTCCTACTGGAGTTAGCCCCCAGTCTCTCCCATCTCAGCACTGTTATCAGGATTGCCATGTCCGTGAGTGCTCAAGTCTGTTGGGTTTTATTCTGTCTTACATGTGTCCAGGCCATACCCACAAGTTTTTCTCTCTGTATAAGCAGCCAGTGCTTTGGAGTGAGTTCATACATCCCTGGTACTGAAGACTGCAGCCATCAACCTGTTGACCTCCCCAAAAGACATACTCTTCAAATGCTATTTTACCTTCTATTTTTGTCTTGCCTGTACCCTGTCTTTGTTGTTCCCTTTCTACCACACTAAAACTGACATTCATATTATCATTTTAGAGACCTATATATTCACTGTTTGGGACCTGTACCTGCATGAGTAACTCAGGCTGCACTCAGCGCCTGCTTGTGCAAACCTCGGCTCTCTTCTCTGCAAGCTTTGTCTTCACCACCTCCATGCAGTGCAACCTCTCTCCTGTTCCTTGCAGCTGATGGTTTTTTCCTTCTCAAACCCACTTCTGATGTGACTCCTGAAAGAAAAACAGTCAACATAGGCAGCAGAGGAATTATTGTGTGTGCATCATTTGTACTTTTTTCCATTGTTCCCATATAGATCACATCATCTCCTGAGTTCAGCGATGTCCGTCTAGTGCATAGCACACCCTAGACGTAGCAAAACCCCGTTAAGAGCTACATATGTCCTGAGACATTTAGATCTGGCTCACCCACATGGCTTTAAAGCCTGGGGTTGCTACATACATAATATTACCAATATTGTCCCCCCACACACCATCACTGCCAAGGGATTTTTAGCTTCTCAAGAATCCCATGTAGGTGATGACATGTAAGTGGTATTTCATTACTCCTTCCCACTCAGTTTAAATTAACCATTTGCTACATGCAAATTAATGTAAACTGGAAATGATATCCTGCCGTGTCTACCAGCCCTGGAGAACAATTAAAAATAATTTCTCATGGTTTAATGGTGTCTCCACCCAAGTATGCAATAACTCCGCTGCGGGTCACTGCACCATAAGTGTGACTGAGAAGAATTCTGCCAATTCAGCCCTGAAAGGTAAACTTTTAGTGTTCCCATTGTAAACAGAAGATGTAACCATGAGTGAGCTGTGGGAAAAAAGCATATACTGGCAAGTGCTATGGACCTCTCCTGAAAGACCCAAGGAAGAATGATTTGTTTCAACTTTTTTCCTTCTTAATCACTTTTCTTTTCCTTTTGATCTCCCCATTTCCTGGTCTGTGGCTCCTGGTCATTAATTTTTCCCTCTGTTTATTATCTCTTTCTCTTTCCTTTCCTCTGCACTACAGTGGCATCTAGTAATGTGTAGGAAGAAGCAAGGCTACCTTGTGCTATGTTGACACCACCTAAGCATCACTCTGCTCTTGATTTTAGGTAATCAGGTTGCAGGTACAGTTCCACGGCACTGCTCTGCACAGCCTCTGCTACTGTTTTATCGCAGTTTTACTACAAATCAAATTTGCAACATGCTTAAAGATTCTTCCAAATGAAAGATGCCGCATAATACACCACAATGTCTTCCCATGTGTCATGATTTTTTTAAGATCTCTTTTTAATAATTCCCTGTCTTCTCCTCTCCTGTGGGGCTCCTATCAGTAGAAATGAAAGCCACAGCTAGTATGGTCCCCAGAGGCAATAAGCAGTGTTGGAAATGCCCCACCCTACTCCCCCCACCCCCTGTATTTCACCCTCTTCCAGTTGCTTGCACCGTGCTCTTAAAATACATTAGCATATAGATCAGCTCTCTGAAGTGTTCATGGATTAATTTCCTGCATGACAAATTCTCACCCTCATTTCTATCTGCTGCAAGATCCCATGTCGTTGGGGTACGCAAATCTCCTGAAGTGCCATGTCTCCAGTACCCATCTCATACACCCCAATGACTGAATGGACCCATTTCTACATGGTGACTCATAATGCACTGTCTCCTTGCAACTATGTTTTAAATTAAAAATGTACATTTTTTCAATTAAGAAACAAAACATAACTTCTGGGAAGAGGGAGGACAGAACTCCTATTCCTTTGTAAACTGTTGTTCTGCACGTTATTTGACATGACTCAGCTTCTGGCTATTAATTTTAAAGGAGCACTAAGAAGCAAAACATGAAATCGCACATGCTCGCCTGACCTACCTGCAATGGACAGAGCCACCTTCCAGTGGATTTTACAATGAAAAATGGTTTCTCTCCAAAGCTTTCTACAACAGCCTTTTCAGAGGAATAGACAGTTCCATACAAATGACTTCCACTTCTGTGATGCCACTAAAAAGAATACCTCAGTCCTTTACAGCAGGAACAGCCTGACAAGCTGCTGGAGCACTGGGATAAGCCTCAACAAGCATATTTCTCCAATAAATAAAAAATCAGGCTAACACCTCCAGCTTCAGAGTTTTTAAATTGGAGAATTTGACCACTAAAAAGAAGCCTATGAGCTAGAGATTGATTTTTATTGATACATATGCCAGCTCAATTCTTCATTTGCCAAGTCTGCATATGAGAAATAAAAATAATAACTTTTTAAATTTAGAGTAACAAGAAAATACTCAACCTCTTACTTTTGCAATGGTCATTCTCAAGCAAACAGAAAGAAAAAATCCAATTAGGTCACAGAGCTTAATCTAAGATTGCAAAATTAAGTGTGGTTATCTTGGTCTGATGCTTGCATAAACACACAAGTCACAGATCATAATCCTTTACTTTTTCACTGCAGCAGGTTTGCTGCTTGCTGTAGAGCAGGTTATCTGTGCTTTTAACCAAGATCAGCAGGAGGCTGTGCCCCTTCCTGCCATGCACGCAGAGCCCATGGGCAGCAGGGGATTGAGACGTGGGGCTTCGTGGCTGGCAGAGGCTGCGCCTTGTCTCCCCCTGTGCACTGGGGACACGGAGTCACCGCTGTCACCTGCCTTTCTCAGAGTCCAGTCTGCCCTCAGCCAAACTGCTGCTTCTACCTTCGCCCAGGGAACTCAGCACCTCTGACCAAAACAAAAGCGGAGAAGGACAGGACCACTGCTCTCCCAGGCTGCGCACTAAGCAAGTGGCTGGAGCTGAGTCCCCCAACTCTATTGCACCAGCACGCAGGTGACAGAGCAGGACCAGTGCCCAGACAGATGACGAACAAGCCACCCGCATCTGTGTTGCGCCGCAGGCACAGCCCCACGGCAGCCTCCATCCCTCTCTCTGCAGCACGGCCCAGCACACCCAACCTGCTCCATGCCAGTGGCTCCACTCAGACCTGCAGCAGAAGCCCCCAGGAGAACAGACCTGCCTGGACTGAGCACATACTACTATCTCTCTGCTACTTTAATCCAGCCCGAATGGTAAATTACAGCAAGGGCAGTTCCTCAGGGGGTTGTACTCATGCATCAGCCCATGCGAAAGCTCAGGCAACAGCATCTTGGCCAGCAGTACCTCAGTTAATGTAGAAAGGATACATTAGCTCACGCTACAGGGATGCATTTGCTTTGCTCAGTTGACCTGCATTTTTGCCACCAAACTCTGTAGTGTAGGGAGGCACGTAGCCAGTGGGCAGTAACAGACCAACTCAGGCAGTAAAATGGTCACACTGGGGACAGTTTCTAAAGCTCCCCATGCCCCAAAGCAGACTAACAAGTCCTTATTTTCACAGAGCAAAACACTACCAAGCAGGAGATTCAAACCTGCGGTAAAAGAAAGCACTGCCGTTCTCCATATCCACCGGTCCTGGCTGGACACAAGCCATTTTCCTTGTAGGGACATCACATCCACTCTCCAGGCTAACAGGGGTACTAACACCACACCTTTCTCCTCCCAGGCTGAGGAGGAGCAAGCTGGTACCCCAGAGCAGCCCCAGACCCGTGGCCTTGCCGCTCTCCACCCTCCAGGTGGGAACAAGTATGTGATCAGAGAGTTTTAGTCACAGCTGATAGCTTAGATCGCCCCTAAATGAGCCATGTGGCAGCCATCAAGAGCAGCTGTGGCATCCAGTAGTAGTCAGGCAGGTAAAAGCACATGAAATAGCTCATGGGGCACAAAGAGTGCTGAGCAGCTCCTGATGGCTCTCCTGGTTAATTGACACCTTCTCACCTCCTTCCGCACCCCTGTTTGCTCCTTTTCCTCTCCCTCTTTGGAAAATTGGTTATTATTGATGGATCCTGATGGAGCCAGCACAGTCAGCCCAAGTCAACAGTGAGGAAAAGCCGCACAGAAAGGTTGGAGGTCCTCTGGGCCAAGGCACTGCCTTTGGCGATTACAGTCCCTTCTATATTGAAGAAACAGCCTGAAGGGTATCTTCTAAGGGAGAATTGTTTTGAGAGGACTTAGCTTTGGGAAGTTGTGGAGCATGGTGATCTGCTCATCATATTAATTTTAATATAACATAAAACCATAAAATTTTTTGGAACTGGATCCAAAGTCACACAAACCAGCGGTAGACCTGGTGCTGTCTTCAACTGCCTTTGAATCAGTCTCGATGGACAAAATTTGGAGCTACTTTTGAAGGTTGCTTGAAAACTTGATTTATAATCTGCCTTTCGGAGTTACAATAACCAATGATATCTGAATGATTATTATTTTAGATGAGAGATCTTTTCTTGATTCCATCTCTCTGTTTCCTTCTTCTTCCACATGTCCCCCCCTTATCCTGTTGGACTAATGTTTTACTGTGAACCATAACCTTAGAGCCACTGGGTCACTTTGACTTCAGCAGCAGCACATAGCATGTGCATTCCCCAAGTTAACTGAGAGGCACAGCAAACATGAAACTCCAGCAGAGGCAGAACATACCCAGGATGAGGGTTGATTTGCCCTCCTGATTTGCTCCCTGCATGTCCTCCCTGTATTTCTCAGCAATTCTGTATCTCTGCAAGAGCACTCCACACATTGTGGTGCTCTGAGATCAACACTTCTGTCATCGGAGTGACAAGCAAAAAGCTAAGCGACCTGAAGACGTGACAGGTGAAATATATTATGCTTTTACATATCTGTGTGCACCATTAGGGAGAGAACTACCATCAGCAGCATGAAAACCATGGGCTGCTGTCATCTGAGCTAAAAGGTATACTTTTCTAATAAGAAGTCTTGCCTGCTTGGCAGGCCAGCAGCTGGAGGCAGAATTCATTTCACGCCCTTGCACAGCGCCCTAGCACAGGAGGTGCGGGGGGCTGCCTGGCCCCAGCCCCGGTATTAGGCTGTCACAGGGCAGACATGCGCTGCGCTTCCACCCCCATGGTACCCGTCAGGGATGCTCCGCTCACTTTGAGCACTGACGCAGCTCAAGTCTGAGTTTAATTCACAGTTGTCAAGTATTGGCTTCCTCTGCATAGGACTGTGATTGCAGAGTGGAGATGATTTGTTGCAGGGAAAACAGAGGTATGGAAGTCAATCTCCTGCAAAAGCCTGTTCCTTATTCATGCAGGTGCAATGGACTTTGCCATGGGGCTGGGGACCCCATGGAAGCTGGATGCAGGGCTACATGTGTCACTTTGTCCTGCTAGAAGCTACAACACTTTTACTTCTTTTGAGTTTGACTTTGTTTTCCCCCTTGCCATCACATATTTTTTTGTAACATTGGTGAAGAGTTGGATTCGAAGACCCCACTGTGTTCAAAATCACAGCCGCCAGCCCCAGGGGCACGTCGATGGGGTGGATGTCACTGCCCTGCACCAGGGCAGACAGCAGGAAGGCAGCAGGAAGGCACCCCCTGCTCCCTGCCTGCGCGTGGCCACGCAGCATCGCACAGCTGGAAACTTCCATTTCTCAGGATGCTCATGAGACAGACACCTTGGGAAACCCTCCTAAACACCCAGCTTGCTTCGTAGTGCAAACAAGTGCCTGTGTCAGAGCTAGCGTACCCCAACGGGAGTTTGGTCTGAAAAATGAGAGCTACGGTTTATTAAATTACTTATTAAGGATTTTTTTATTATGAGGATTTATTTCACAACCAAGATTTGAAGATCGTTTGTCAGACATGTAATTTGAAAAAAAAAATCATAAATTAACATGCATAAGCCAAAAAATCAAGAAAATCCCATCTCAAATGTTCATTGAAAGAAGCAGAAAAAAAAAATTTTAAGGGAACTTTGAGCTAAGTAGAAGGAAACAGCTGGGAGTGCTCTGGAGACTAATGTGTTCCTATAGGACTTTACTGATGTTCCTATAGGACTTTACTGATGTTCCTATAGGACTTTACTGATGTTGAACTGCCTCTATGCTCTAACCTTCCCACTTACTTTACACGAAATATTTTCCAGTTGTAGTTTTCTAGCTTTTTACCAACTTAGTGCACGTTTTCATGCTCATCAGGTGTGTTAGGCACACAGTTCTTCATGTCAGTCTTTTCATTCTTCCTGGTAACCCACAATTTCATGATCTTTTTAACCTGTCTACCGTTTTATGTAAGGTGATTGATGAGCGAGCATCTTAAGAAGTCACATTAATTAAAGAGCAAAAATCAAAAGCTTCCACAGCTCTAAGACCTCTCACTGTCTCCAAAGCAGCTTTGCCACTTATTTTTCTACTAATTCCTGCAAATGTAATTGGTACATTATGCCTTACATGTAACTCATTTTCTTGCTAGAGCAGGAAACGTAGCAGTTGGCTTTGTGGGGTACAGAAATTTCAATGATCCAAAGCTTTTCAGTACCCACTTCGTGAACACTATTTTTCTAAAGACAAAAATGAAAGTTCTGATTATTCCACATAATCCTCAGCAGATGCAAAGCGAATTGAATTCCCAAATGGTCAAGGCTGCATCATGTTCCCAGCCTAATGAGGCTGAGACTGGAAGCACAGGAGGCATACCAGTGAGTGTCTGGAATGGAGACAGACAGGATGAGATCTGGCTGCAGATGAAGACACCAAAATTTAGATGTATACCGAGACGTTCCTGCATGGGTGCTAGGTTTGTCTGCTCCCGTTGCAGCCAAGGGAGATCTGTCCAAGGCAGCCTCTGGAGTCAGGAGCTGTGATTCATTTCACCCTGGAAGAGACACCTGCATGACACAGGCCTCCCAGATCTGCACCTTTGCAAAGCAAGACACTGTAGGGCACCTCAGGTGTCACTAGACTGGCTACCTGTGGGCAACTGAATTAAGCCCTTGATTCTCACAGGCTCCAGTGGGAGCTTGGGCTCCTGTCTGGTTTGTAGGCAGCTGACCATACACACCTGAACGCTGGAACATGGTCATCCAAGAATGAGTTTTCTAGTTTGACCTTTTTAAAATAAAGTCTTTAAGAAACACGCTCTGTGTGAACAGCCTGTCTTCTAGGGAGAGTATTTTTTCTCTTTTTTCCACTAGGCACTTGCTTTAGTCTTTCTTTGAATCACATAAAAGTATTTTCTACTTCACTTCTTCAAAGCAGTCGTGTGTAGATCAACAGACTGCTGGAAGCTGCAAGGCTACTTCAGGAAATAAAGGTAAGAATATATGTTCTGATGAAGAAAATCGCCACCTTTTTGCAGTGAATACATGATAACCCAGGGGAGAAGGAATAAAAACAAAGCCAGTCTCATGGGTCACCTAATTCCAAGCAAAAGACAAGAAAACCTGGATATAAGAGTAAGTTGCTGCATAAATAAAGAGAAAGGCTTAAAAATAATTGTTGCAACCAGAGCAGTACAGCTTCTCTGCTTACAAGTTCCTGTGCTACATGTGGTTCTGTTAACGCAATTTTCCTTGAGGGTATTTTTTTTAACTGATGGTGTGGCTGTTGTTGAAATATTTGCTAATGGACTGTATAAAAACATCTTTGGTCTATAGGCAGAGAAAACAAACACAAGCATGTTGGCTCCTTGCCCTGGCAATAGCCATGAATCCATGTGTGGCTTGCACCCTCATGCAGCTGCTCTCCAGGAAAGCCTGGTCTGCACAACTGTGCCAGAGAGAGACACAGACGCTTTGAGGAGCAGCATAGTTAGGGGATTAGACTCCAGGACCATGGTTTCACTGCTGTCAGGTTGTCATGACCACATCGATACCAGCAGTCAGCCACAGCAGCTACCCCACAGGCATTTTTAACACTCCGGCCAAGTTCCCAGCCTCAGCTCACCTCCAGAGGTTCCTGCCCATGCACAGGCTCCTGATCTTGCTGTGTCTGTCTCCACTCAAGAAGGGAGAGAAAAGCCGCAGGAGATCCCTGCACACTCCAGGCACAAGGGGCCATGCCACAATGCTCTCTGTCAGCTCTGTCGCAGATATCCCAGGGGTATCTTAGGAGCTGGAGCTCCAGCACTGACACCAGCAACACCCAGTCTTTCACACACCAAAAGCATGGCCCGTTGCCAGGAGGTGTTCCCATGAGACCCACTACGTCTTGACCACTATGGATGAGTTACAAGCACCCTGTTGGGACTACCCTATACTCTGAATCTGGAAGAGCACCAGGCCACCAATAATCTTCATAGTCCTGGGTCCAGAGCAGCCATCAACTTTGTAGTGCGATGTCTAGCCCTCAGTCCCCAAACAGATGCAGGTTAGTTGCTCGCTTCTGAAAGCTGGTCACATCAGTTTCCTATCCACCCTGCCCCAGATTAGGAGTCCACCATCAGCAAGTCCATGGTGGCCATCATCATGGAAGCCTACAAGACATTAGGTCATCTGCTGCCTCTCCAGCTTGTTCCCCCCGTCCCAACCCAGGCATACCCCTCCCTGACAATTTTAGAGACCTTGGCTGGATACCTGTATCCCACCCAGCATCCCTCAAGGCAAAGTTGTGGTTATTGCAGTCATGGGAGGAGCAGTTTACTGGCACGCTGAGGCCTCACCAGTCACTGCCCCAGTTCACACACATCAACATTATTTGCAAATACAATGCTGACATACTCCGGAGCCTTGGTTTTTCTTTAAGACATGTTCCTATACTGACACCTAGGGTGTAGTGATGATGACACCTGCTGAATTGCTCACCATTTCTACCACCATTCTGCTCTCCCAGAAATCACGGTGGTCACTGGGAGACTGGCCGTGGTGCCCCATCCCACCTGATGCTGTCAAGAACAGATTTTGGTGGCCAAAAGCCAGCTGGTACTAGCTACAAAACCAGGCAGATCTGAGGAGGCTGCCTAGATCACTGTGACCAGACCGGGCATTTCACACACCGGGGGAAACCAGTGGGAAGCAGATTCTGTGTGGATGGAGGCAGACTGGACACTGTGAAGAGCCCTTGCCCAGCCAGCTGACCACCTTGGGCACAGCTTTGGTCCACGTGGCTCCTGGATGGGACAGATACCATGTCACCTGAGGCTCTGTTCAAAAGCCCAGTGAGGAAGAAGGGGAAGGAGCAGCATGCGCAGGGCAGTGTCAGAAGGATGCTGTAATTCATACAAGTCTGTCTTACACTGCTCCTACCTGCATCGAGAATAACTGACCATTCAAAACCAAACCAAAACAAAACCCCCAGCATAGTTCTCTAGAAAGTGCAGGGCTGTATGACCCAGGCTGCAATATTAGAAGCAGCAAGTGTTACACTCAAACCTTTCAGAATAGGCTTCCTAAACAAATTTCCCAATTCCTCATTTCTTTTTAGGAAATTAACCCCAGTTAAAAATGAAGCATTAAACTCGCAGCTGTTAGCCTTACTGTTTGTACTTGCAGTGGTCTGTCTGACAAGCACATTTCTGTGGTGTTAATGCCAACAGACTTGTCCGTAGTAGATAATCCATCTCAGACAGCCTGCAGATCATAAGGCTGGAAGGGCCTCATCCATTTCCCAGCCTCAAGGCAGGGTCACCTGTAGCCACGTCACTTCTGACAAATGTTTGTTCAATCTGTTCTTAAAGTCCTCCAGCGATGGAGATGCCTCATCTTCCTCAGACAACCTATTTCCCTGCTTCATTTCCTTCAGCACAGAAAGCTTTATTCACTGTCTAACCTGAATCTCCCTTTCTGCAGTTGGAGCATGTTGCTTTTCATCCCATCTACCCCAGACAAAGAGAAAAAAAATTACACTATTCTTTGCAGCAGCCACTGAACACCTATTACCTGATATATCTTTCTTCTTATTCTGTTGATGTCTTACCCATAAACAGATGGCAGCTATTTGGAAAAGTTTCCCTCAAAATGTCACGTGATTTTAAGGCTTCCAATCTGAAAACTGCTCACAGACCTCTTGATACCTCTTCTGCTCAGTTCAGCCCTGGAAGAAGGCAGTAATTCTTATGCTTCAGCTTCTGCTGAGAATGTTTGCTGGCAGCAAATTTTAAATTTGCCTAATATTAATATTTGCTGAGTAAACTTTGGCTGCACAAAAATATATGAGAAGCAAGCCAAAACTTTTGGCTGCAGACAGACATTCAGTGTACAGTGCAAGAAACTACACACTGCAAAAGCAGGTAGTTAACGCCAGTCTTCATTATCACGTTCTACCTGCACCCTTGCCCAGGGTCTGCCTCCAGGGATCCTCGGTGCTCCACATCTCCTCACCTATAAGCCTCCTCTTCGAGGCACCACCAACCACCCCTCCTTCCTCAGTGTCCTCCTCTGCCTCAGACCCCAGCAGTGCCACTGCAGAGCCCAAGCTAGCAAGCTGAGAATGGCTCGATAGGGTGGATGCTGCTCTACCATCGTGATGTGTCATGGTGGCAGCGCTTTGAGGTTCATCTCACCAGCCAGCAGCACTTTGCTGGGATTCGTTTCACCGAGTTTATCAAAACCAGTGTCAGTTCTTCTCCTCCGAGGTACACAAAACCACTGGCCACTTAACGGCATCTGCAAACTTTGCAAATATACCATCTAGTTTATCATCCAAGCCATCAACAAGGATAATGATGAGAGCTGCCCTCAGGTCTTGTCCCACAGGACTGCATTTGCAAAGTCCTCTTTCTTTGACAGTGGATACTTGAAAGTTATTTACAAGCACAGTTTTTCAGCAAGTTGTGCACTCATCTAGGAATTAAAACTTTCTCTAGACCCAGACATGATTTGAAAAATCATGTATCCAATAGCTGTACCAGAAGTTTGACTTAAATGCAAGGTGAATTACATTCCTCACTTCCCCTCATAGAGCAGGCCATTACCCTGCCAAAGAATGAAACTCGTTTTCTTTGACACAATTTATTTTCAACAAATCTATGCTGACTATCTCTTCACTTGAGGAGGTGTATACAGATTGATTGCTTACAAGTATGTCCTACACCTTCTCAGGTGCCAGTTAGGCTGGCTGGGACTGTAGAAGGTTTTTTCTTTTTTAGGAATTACATTATTCAAGCCCTATTTGCACTTTTCTAACTGCAGGCACATTGAGCCTCCCCTCACTCCTTTAATTCATTATGATAGCTCTAAATTACACAGAGGTGTCTTTGATTAGTTCTTTCCATCGTTGTTTAATCAGAAGCGGCCAGCCTGAAATCAGCAAACTTTCGTGTTCTTTAACCTGATCATTGGATTATTTTTAGTTACTCTTTAATCACTCCTTTCCCTTTCTGGCCTTTTTGTGGAGGGCAGAGGAAAAAGCGCAGAAGCAGCCAGGCGGTCCTCCCCTCATGAACCTGTACCTTCTCCCATTTGATTTGTTTTGATGGCATCTGCTGGCAGACACGGGATGTGCTGCTGTGAGGTAGAGGGGAGCCAGCAGACAAGCACGGACTGCCAACAGGAATATTTGCACCCCCAGTGACAGAAAACAAAGTGAGAAACACCTGTAAGACTGTAAGGAGGAAATTATCTCCACCTAGTGCCCAAGCTTGTTCCCGTGCTGCTGGAAACAAGAGTTTAACTTCACTCCATGCAAACAGAGGGGAACACATCAAACAGCACAACTCTACCCAGACTCGTCAATACTAGGAGAGGCTCCAGGCGGAAGCCCTGCTTGTGTGGCACTGGGAATCCCATTCCCTCCCTGCTTCCTCAGTCAGCCTCCTCTATCCCTCTACAAGGAATGAGTAGCTAACCCCAGAAACAAAGGGAGATGGTGAAACACCTGGGCAGCCTGAAGAGGACAGTGAGCAGTGGGGAGCAGAGGCAGACGCTAGAAGGACCAGGTATCACGGACCACAGGCGGCCCTGCCTGCCGCTGCCTGTCTCTCTCCACTCGGTTGCCTTCCTCTGAGATGTGGGGGTACAAGAAAGGCAGGGAAGCTTGAAAAGAGCACTTTGTTCCTTGAGAGATGCGGCAGATAAAAGAGAGATGTGATTTGCCTCATCAAGAAAAGCGTATGCAGCATCTTCATGAAAAAGCATTGGGAATATGCCTGTCAAAGCAAGCGGTAAAGAAAAGTAACACCAATCAAACTGAGTGATATTGCTTTCCTGGGATCAGTGTTCAGGAACAGGCAGACTTGGGAGTGTTAATTCCAAACTGTAGGTCACTGTTGTTGCAATATCTTCCTTGGAAATTACACCTGGAGAGGGCAGTGGCATTGCTGATCCTGTAATCCCCATCCCATAGCAGTCCTCCCAAACAAGCAAATAACCGTAAACACTGTCTGGGATTGAGGATTTATTTGGGTACTGTATTCTGCCCAGGACTTGCACACAAACGGTACAGACACACAGCCATCTAACAGTCCAAGTCCTTGCTCCCTGCTCCTAAGGCTAGCTGGCATGATCTGTCCTTCTCCAAACTTGACCTCCAAAACTGGGGCCATACTGGAGTAATTCCCAGTGCTCACTCTTGCACTAGGTCTGGGATTTGTGCTAGATGGCATAAACCAACACAGCGTCACTGAACGTGCTAACAGGTCACCAGTATGAATTACCAGGTCTGATAGGAGACAAGGAGAAGGGAACTCACCTCTGCACTCCAAATCCTCACAAGGCAATCAGTGAGGAGGGGTCCACATGGGACCCTGAGGCTTCAGCACAAGGGCTGACCCTCATTGTCACATTGGTGGTCTAGAACTGGGCAGTGTAAGTGGTCCCAGCTCAGGGTGTAAGTGGGAATCTTGCTGGAGGGCAAAAAATNAGTTCTTCTCCTCCGAGGTACACAAAACCACTGGCCACTTAACGGCATCTGCAAACTTTGCAAATATACCATCTAGTTTATCATCCAAGCCATCAACAAGGATAATGATGAGAGCTGCCCTCAGGTCTTGTCCCACAGGACTGCATTTGCAAAGTCCTCTTTCTTTGACAGTGGATACTTGAAAGTTATTTACAAGCACAGTTTTTCAGCAAGTTGTGCACTCATCTAGGAATGAAAACTTTCTCTAGACCCAGACATGATTTCAAAAATCATGTATCCAATAGCTGTACCAGAAGTTTGACTTAAATGCAAGGTGAATTACATTCCTCACTTCCCCTCATAGAGCAGGCCATTACCCTGCCAAAGAATGAAACTCGTTTTCTTTGACACAATTTATTTTCAACAAATCTATGCTGACTATCTCTTCACTTGAGGAGGTGTATACAGATTGATTGCTTACAAGTATGTCCTACACCTTCTCAGGTGCCAGTTAGGCTGGCTGGGACTGTAGAAGGTTTTTTCTTTTTTAGGAATTACATTATTCAAGCCCTATTTGCACTTTTCTAACTGCAGGCACATTGAGCCTCCCCTCACTCCTTTAATTCATTATGATAGCTCTAAATTACACAGAGGTGGCTTTGATTAGTTCTTTCCATGGTTGTTTAATCAGAAGCGGCCAGCCTGAAATCAGCAAACTTACGTGTTCTTTAACCAGATCATTGGATTATTTTTAGTTACTCTTTAATCACTCCTTTCCCTTTCTGGCCTTTTTGTGGAGGGCAGAGGAGAAAGCGCAGAAGCAGCCAGGCGGTCCTCCCCTCATGAACCTGTACCTTCTCCCATTTGATTTGTTTTGATGGCATCTGCTGGCAGACACGGGATGTGCTGCTGTGAGGTAGAGGGGAGCCAGCAGACAAGCACGGACTGCCAACAGGAATATTTGCACCCCCAGTGACAGAAAACAAAGTGAGAAACACCTGTAAGACTGTAAGGAGGAAATTATCTCCACCTAGTGCCCAAGCTTGTTCCCGTGCTGCTGGAAACAAGAGTTTAACTTCACTCCATGCAAACAGAGGGGAACACATCAAACAGCACAACTCTACCCAGACTCGTCAATACTAGGAGAGGCTCCAGGCGGAAGCCCTGCTTGTGTGGCACTGGGAATCCCATTCCCTCCCTGCTTCCTCAGTCAGCCTCCTCTATCCCTCTACAAGGAATGAGTAGCTAACCCCAGAAACAAAGGGAGATGGTGAAACACCTGGGCAGCCTGAAGAGGACAGTGAGCAGTGGGGAGCAGAGGCAGACGCTAGAAGGACCAGGTATCACGGACCACAGGCGGCCCTGCCTGCCGCTGCCTGTCTCTCTCCACTCGGTTGCCTTCCTCTGAGATGTGGGGGTACAAGAAAGGCAGGGAAGCTTGAAAAGAGCACTTTGTTCCTTGAGAGATGCGGCAGATAAAAGAGAGATGTGATTTGCCTCATCAAGAAAAGCGTATGCAGCATCTTCATGAAAAAGCATTGGGAATATGCCTGTCAAAGCAAGCGGTAAAGAAAAGTAACACCAATCAAACTGAGTGATATTGCTTTCCTGGGATCAGTGTTCAGGAACAGGCAGACTTGGGAGTGTTAATTCCAAACTGTAGGTCACTGTTGTTGCAATATCTTCCTTGGAAATTACACCTGGAGAGGGCAGTGGCATTGCTGATCCTGTAATCCCCATCCCATAGCAGTCCTCCCAAACAAGCAAATAACCGTAAACACTGTCTGGGATTGAGGATTTATTTGGGTACTGTATTCTGCCCAGGACTTGCACACAAACGGTACAGACACACAGCCATCTAACAGTCCAAGTCCTTGCTCCCTGCTCCTAAGGCTAGCTGGCATGATCTGTCCTTCTCCAAACTTGACCTCCAAAACTGGGGCCATACTGGAGTAATTCCCAGTGCTCACTCTTGCACTAGGTCTGGGATTTGTGCTAGATGGCATAAACCAACACAGCGTCACTGAACGTGCTAACAGGTCACCAGTATGAATTACCAGGTCTGATAGGAGACAAGGAGAAGGGAACTCACCTCTGCACTCCAAATCCTCACAAGGCAATCAGTGAGGAGGGGTCCACATGGGACCCTGAGGCTTCAGCACAAGGGCTGACCCTCATTGTCACATTGGTGGTCTAGAACTGGGCAGTGTAAGTGGTCCCAGCTCAGGGTGTAAGTGGGAATCTTGCTGGAGGGCAAAAAATAATCATTTGACAGGCATCTCACTGAAAAGCAGAGGTGACTGGGCAGAAAACATTTTAAAGAGGAAACTTTACCCCAAATGACATGAGATTTAAAAGACCAAAAATCAAAGTTTTGGAGAGATATAAAAAAGATGCTCTTATTTGTAAGGAGAAATAATAAAATAAGAAAGTGTTCTTTTTTTAATTGTTTCTTTCTGTTTTCTGGCCGTTTACCTCTTTGCTCATTCTATATTGCCATCAATACGTGGCAGGAATGGGAAAAAGCAGAAACTGGGTGAGGAGAGAAAACAGTGAAAACCTGACTTTTTAAATTGTGGTTTAAGAAGTGACCAATTATAACTATTTGACTAGCAAATCCCAAGAGAAAATTCTGCCTAAAAAAAAATCGTGATGAAGATTAGAAAGACAGCCCTTGCATTTGTGTAAACCTTAAAAGTTGTTTAAAGCTTGAGCTTTAAAGCTAGATAAATTCAAATTATAAGTAGGGCATATTTCTGTCTCACATCTTAAAGAACTGTGAAACACCAGATAGCTTTTCTGTTGCTGTGACCTGCCATATAAAACATTTCTATGGTTTCTGATTTCACTATAAATAGGGCACAAGAATGATATGCTGTTAATGTAAAAATAATTTTACGTGTTAATTTGCCGTGGCTGGAGGCAGTTTATCAGCAGGCTGGGAGATGCCTTGCCTTTCCACCACTGGATGGCATTCAAGGGACATAAATACTCACACTGGGAACTGCAGCAAAATGCCTCTTAGAAAATTAAACCACAGAGCGTACAAAGCCTTTGGATTCTTGGTAATGCTTCTGTAATATTTTTGTGTTTTCAGAGGAAATAAATCCACAAAAATGAAAAAATAGTTTTTGAAGAGAAAGGAGCTTTCCTCTGAGACACGACTGAATACGCATGTAGGACACGGGACAGGAGATCCCACAAGCAGTATTTCCATGAGGAGAGTCCAACAGTCATAGCTGGGCTTCTCAGTCTACATCAGCATTAATATGGGTTGTCAGGAGACCATTGGATGGGACTTTTGTTTTTCCTTCCAGAGATATACCCAACAGGGAGAGAAAAGGTGAGATGTATTAGCTTGATCTTGGGTCTACACAGACACGATGCCCTGGTTGTGCAACATCTGCACACACAAAAACTCTTTAAAGCATTTCTGCCTTTGTCTTCCTTCTTTAAAGCTCAGACCCATGCCAGCATCATTAGAAGCCACCCGACCTCACAGCTGAGCCAGCTGTGAGCAGGAGGTGGGGCTGCAGACCTCCTGCGGTCCCTTCCCACCTGGACTGCCCTGTGCTTCCACAGCCTCATTAAGAATAAAGACAGACTGACTTGTTTTATAGATAAGAAGAGCACCCCTCAGCCGTAACAGTATTCGTGGGAGTGTAGCCGTAAGGGTCTGGGAATGCGAGTAGGGTCAGGTTTGCAGAGAGACAACTATTTTACGTGCCAGCTGATACAGCCAGGAAAGAGGGGTGAGCTCTAGAACAGACGAGCATCTCCTCAGGTCTGAAAGAGCACAGCAAGTTTGAGGTTAGCTGCACACAGGCAATATTTGCTGAGTTTCATCAATTAAAGGACTTTCAAGAAAATGATAGTTCTCACCTCTGTGGTACAAAGAAAGATTTGGAAGAGGAGAGGTGACAGAGCCACAGCTTCTGTGATCTAAAGATGGGGTAGAAGCAGCAGAAGACTTGCCAAGAAAAGCAGTGGTATTCTAGGAAAGCAGTGTTCCTGCCAAGTCTGTAATTTTTGCTACATGCTCCAGCTATGAATTTAAGTTCCATCTTTATTTTTGCAAGTCAGCTTTGGGAAACCCCTGTTTCTCCCACTTGCTGAGAGTGTGACCTGCGGCAGCGGTCTGGTCTCATTTGCACAAAGGTGTTTGGTGAGCTGTACAGCTAGGGGTACTCCTCGCAGTGTTTCTAGCGATGTGTTCGGGACTCTTTTCTCTGCTGCAGTTTAGTTCCATTTGAGGTATAACGGACATAGGCTCCTGGAGAGGGTTTTGCCTCAGGGGATAGATGCCTGAGGGTACCGGGGGAATCTGATAATACCCGAGTTAAAAGGTGACCTTCTTCAGTTATTATGTAGGGCACTTTGCAACAAAGAGAAGTGTATGGTAGATGGGGCATCTTCATCTTCCTATTGGGTATGTAGTGTTCAGGTAGTTCATTCCATATGTGCGGATGTATATATATTTTCATGTTCCTGAAGCTGTGTCCTTTGTTCAGAGAAAATCCCCAGCAGTACACAGGGTGCTCTCCTCACAAGAGGCTGGTGGTACCCTAAAGCCCAGCTACACGCAGCTTTGAGGTGTGTTCTGTTGCTGGTTTTCTGGAGACGCTAATGTTGGTCTCTGGGTCTTTGATACATGTAATTGCCTCTCTGATATAGATTATGATGCCTAGAGAGAAGATGATGGAGTTAAAACTGTCCTGCACATACAGCCTTGTTCTTCCAGCCTTTGCACTATTCACTTCAGTTCTTCATGGGACCAGCTTACTTCTTGAAGCACTGGATTTGTTTACACTTGCCATTAACTTTGCATTCATAGCTGCAAATGTTACTCATGGCTATGCAATTATCCATCTCCTTTAAAAGTTAAATTAGAGCAGTTTCAGACTCTTACCTCAAGCCCTGTTCTTGGAGGCCGCCTCAGCTGGAGCTCCTTCCCCCAGGCTCCCAAGCTACTGTGTGCCTCTTTCAAGAAAGCATGGCTCAGTGTTTTGCACTTTAATTTATTTGGTGACTTTTCGGAATTGCTTTGCTGCTGTATCCTCCTCTGGGAGTGTATTTGCATGAAAGGAACATTATGAACTGCTTAGTGTAAAGACATAAAACAAGTGAAATGACAAACACATGTAAAAACATAGCTGTTCCAAATCAAGCTAACTCAAAAACTTGCAGGGGAAAAAAAATTCTCCCTTCATGCCCTCATCTGGCCTTATCTTACTTGGCAAATTAATGAGTATACACTCATGTGAAGGAGTGAGAACAAGTAAGAATGTTCTCTAGCCTGGTCTGCTGACGATGAAAGCTGATGGGTCTCTGCACTCACTTGAGTGTCACTATGGAGAAGATGGGCAGATGACGGGGGGAAGAAAATGGAAAGAAAAAAAAGAGAGAGAAAGAGCACGTTGGCTCTTTGTGTTTAAATACTGGCTAGCTTAGCTGTGACCATGTGGTGGAATTTGTAGTGTTGGTATAGGCTAGCAGTGACTTACTATAAGCATTTCTGGAAGGAGGAGAAACAGGGATGGGAGCTATGGTCAGAGTGGTGGTTTTGCTTCTGGGATGATTCTTCTCCGGGCTCTCTCCATGCAGAGGTGTAGGAAGTGGCGATGCAGCCAGGAAACTTAAGCCTTGCTTTCTCTGAGCCTAACTGTAGCTACACTTAGTCCAAAAGAAAATAACCTTATGAAATTTTCAAGAAAAGAAAACTGACTCAGCTGTAAGGAGACCAGACTCCAAACCCAGTGTCAGGGTAAAGGCAGCCTCAGCAGCCACCAGGAGGTTGTTCAATCTCTATCAAGCAGCAGCTTGAGACAGCTTGAGCTGGATCCTAATGAAGCGGAAAGACTCCACAACTCATGAAAGTTGTAAAGCAGGTATGTAGTTTATTCAGCGCTAAGGCGCATGGGGGATAGCTCCACCAAAGACATGCGCGCCTTTTCGCAAAACCTATCACTCTATTTATTCCCCAAAGTGTTGCATATGCATTAAGCTTTGTAATCCATTCATTTATATTAATTACCTAGCCCCGCCCAGCCCCGCTTTGTATTATAATTAGCTAAAGAGTCCTTCTGCGCCTGCATAGTGCTCCCTGGTGGTCGTCCGGTGGTCAATGGGATGAAGTAAATGAGTCTTCATCGGAGTNAGACTTGGAGTGTTTTACAATTATAACACCACAGAAAACAGACATGCTAAAATAATGCTGAAAGAGTGTTTTTACAGAGACTTAAGTGGCCACAGGGTTGGAGGAAAGGTTTCTCTTACAAAGTAAAAGCTGGCTAAAGGACAGGAAACAAAGGGTAAGGCTTAATGGGGGTTTTTACTTTCAAGGAAAAATGCTGGAATGAGTTTTATTCAACATATTAATCAGAAAACTAGTGAAGGAAACCCACAGTGAAATTTCCAAATTCACAGATTGTACTAAACTCTTTTTCAGGCAGACAACTCTTATGCTGATGGTGAAGAACCCCAGAAAGACCACACAAAACGAAATGGGCAAACAGGTGTCAGACAAGCTTCAGTGTAGATAAATTTAAAAAAAAAATTAAAAAATTTAAAAAATAAAAAAAAATTTAAAAGATAAGTTAACACATCTAGAGGAACATAAGCTGAACCACACATACATGATGCTGAATACAGAACTGACAGCGAGCATGTCAGAAAAAACATCTGAAAAGTCAATGTTGACAATTCTCTGGTCATCAATAAAAGCCAGAACAGTACCATGAAAAAGGGTAAGGAGAACAAGACAGAGGGCATCATTTTGCTGCTACATATAACTTTGGTGTAAGCACATTTGAGTACAGCTCATGGTCTGCTCTCTGCATCTCAAGAAGGATGAAGTAGAGTTAGTCAGTATGGAGAAAATCAACCAAAATGATCAAGCAGCTGCCTGACAAGCTAAAACCTAAAAATGCTGGGCTCTTTGTGATGGAGAAGAAAATGCTAAGAAGATCAGTTGAGTATAATGAAAGCAATATCTAGAAAATTAGTTTAAAACAGATTAAAGTATTTTTTATACTTCTCTAACTTTTTGTGACAGGAGGTTATGGAGGCAGATAATATCAGCAGGCTCAAACCAGATTAGATAAATACATAGAAAAGAAGTACATGGGTGGATACAAAAAAGAACAAGGCAGATAAGTACCCCCTAATATCCCCCAGTAAACAAATATGGATACTGGGGGTGGCACAAGGGGAACTGACTGCAAGAAGTGCCCAAACTCATGTGCTGTCCTAATCAGCATCTGCTATTATCAGAGTACTTGGGCTAGAAGGATGATGGCTTTGACCAGAAGGGCATTTCTTATGCTTTTAGAATATCCAAACCATGGAGACAGACAGATGTTTTTAAAAACAAATTATCAAATAAATAAATAAAAAAATTCCAAGAAATTACACTGAGATTAAATCCTGTCTCAAAGCAAATTTGCTGGCTTTTTGGTTTGCCTCAACCAAAAGAATCCTGGTTTCTCCCATCCCTCAACACCCAGAAGATTTTGGCAGGACAGTAACTGTTAGATTTACTGCTTACACGTGTGCGTATAATGAGACGGAATTTTATTCCAACCTGACTGGGGGCCAAGTGCTGGGTTAACATATGCCAGAAACATCAGAAACTGCAGAGCAACAGGGAAACCCCTTAAATGGGGAAATCCTCCAGACAATAATTAAGTGATTATTAGTTTCATTCCACCACCAAATGTGTTTATGTGTTTCCTGATGTCATCTTCAAATCTCTCTTTTTCTCTTTGACACAGCCAAGCAGCCTCCTCTCCGCTGGCAAGAGGCTCCTGCTATATACAAATATATTTAGGTGACTTTCAAGTTAGTAAGCTTTCATCTGGCTGTAAAGGGAAGACATATAGTCTGTACTTATCCAGGACAAGTCCTGGGATAATCTTTTATTTCCCCCTAAACACTATTTAAAATCATTGTTTAGGCAGGGTGACAGGGAGAGAAAAGGAAGTCTGCTGCCCACTTGCAGCTTCTTAGGCTTGCTAAAAGTAAGAAGTCTGGTCTGAAATTTCAGTTGACGAAAATTCCTACAGTTCAAGAGTTTTATCTTTCTCCTGAGGAGACAGCCTTCCTGCACTCACCAGCTTTGGACTGGAAATCACAATGCCTCTGAATCATCTGAAGGACTTTTAGCATCTTGCAGCAGTGAGGCACTCACACCGTCTGTCTGTCCGCACAGCTGTCTGACAACCACTCCTCAGCAACTGCTTAACCCTTTGGATGGTCTTGAGTATTTCTGGGCGACGGGTAATGACCTCAGCCCTTGGAAGGTCTTACCAGTTTTGTAAAAAACAACACCTGTTAATGGCAAAATATAAAAATTGGGGTCTGATTGAAAAGAAGTCAGCAACAGTCCTAAGAAAACACGCCAGACAGACAAACAGTGGCATGGCCTGGCTCTGGCTGATGGCTCTGCAGTAGCTCAGAAGGGAACCCGACGCGGCTGCCCAGGGAGGAGGGAGAGGGGTTTGCTGAGGACGTGGCAAAATGGGGCTTCAGTGAGGCAGGGCACAGATCATCAGGAAACCAGGCTTCATTAGACCTTCTGCTCACAGAATGAATTTGTTACTAGGAATATGGTGATGTAGGTTTATATAGGTCACTGTGACAGTAAAAAAAAAAATATCATTTTTATCTTCCACTTGCTTGATCTCCAGCATTTTTAATCTGCAGTATCAGCCTGACTGATTTATGACGACTTATAAAGCACACTGACAAGGACTTCATTTTAACTCCATGCACAAATACACTGTTCCTAAAATATAGAAAATGCACATTGGCTATCTCTGTAAATAAGAGATTAGGCTCCCTTCTGATCTTGTGACATTTTCTGTCTGTGCCCTCTCAAATATATATGACTGATCTCACCTTTATCACAGCCATTTTCTAACGTAAAGAAACTATATTGTTTCTATATAGGGTTTTTTTCTGGTTTTCATTCCTACTGAAAATCTGGTATTTAATACCTATAGATATAAATCCCATTCATATCCTATTTGTTCTCTATTATCGTCAACTGTATCAGCTTCCTAATGACATGTAGCTTTGTTTTTCCTAGCCCTGACTGTGTATGGGCTCACCAGCCTGCCACCACTGTTGTCCCAAAAATTGGGTTCATCACCTAGTGTGCAAAGAGCCAACCCACACACAGAGGGGAGGTATTTCCTTTTTAATACATGTCTGTGGAGATGGGTGTCTGTCCCAAGACACAAGCTTTTGGATTAACGGTTATTTATACACAAAGCATTAACATATTTAATTTACAAATACATATGCATTATTATTCTATTAAGCAATCAGTTAAAATCTCTTTGCCTAATATGTAAATTGGTACACAAGTTTAGATCTTTCTTTCGAGTCGGTGGTCATGATCTCCCTCTGCTGTAATTATCTTTCCTCTAGTTTCTTACTTCTTTTGGCAACTCTAAGCAGTTCTTCTTGGGTTGCTGACCAAACTAACACTTTATCATTTTGAACTTCTACTTTAGACAGACATATCCTGCTTATCATACAAAGGCACATTGTTTAAGACCCTAGTTTTGCATTTTCCTTAAGTCTAGTAAAGGTAATTTCTAACCTATAATTATTTGGACATCACCACCACTCTTTTGACTATGGCCTTGGTTTTTACACTCACCTTCAAACATGAACTATTAAATTCTGACCTGATTCTAACAGCTACAACATTAAAAAATGTATTTGTATAATACATGTTAAGGATGTAAAGGCTGGCTGCTGAATCCTGTGGACTCCAGGACCCAGGGATCCCCCGTTGCTGAACACTGCAGCCCAGCCGGTGGCAGGTAGGGACTCAGGAGGTCTCTGTCCCAGTCCAATGGACACAGCTCCTGTCCCTGTGTGCAGGTTCAGCCTGCAGCAAAGCTGAGCATCTGTCCCAGACAGACACACACACACACATACACACAGAGAGCACCAAGGCAGCAGGACATACAGACTACCTGACAGACCACTGCCTTGAGACGCACTTGTGCAAAAACCAACAACCCCTGCTTAAATGTAAGTAATATCAGTCCTGTTCCTCCTCTCTGGCTGATCAGGATTGAAGTCCTCTATGAAAACATATGTATCCTCATTTTCTAGATTCATAAGCACAGTCACATTCACAGATCCTTGAAGATCAGCCCAGCTTGTAAACCCCCTACTATCCATGCCTGGGCTCCCTTGCCTGGTAACCAGGTCTCCTATTTGCCAGCCAGACCAGCTTGAAGTTTGCTAGTAAGCAGAGGTGTGTACTGCACATTCGTCTCACAGGCACCCCTACAATGACAGATCACTCGAATATTAACACAGCTTCTCAGTTCATGCATGCCCAAACCTGGGGTCTGCTTACCCAGCACAGGCTCTGACCTCCAGTCTTTCCAGATGCAGGCTTCCTCCTGCTCACCAACTAGTTCAGCTTGATGTTTGCTAGCAAATTGCACATACACGTGCACACAGGATTAAATTCACTGAGGGAAAAATAAACACACTTAGGAATTTACAGGTGCTGCTATTTAGACCTCTCCCACATAAGGATACACTCTGATCCCTCCAATTGCTGACATCTAGACCTACAAACCCTATGGCCCGTGGTCCCCCTGGTTGGGACCCCCCCACATCTCGTGTGCATTGGTGTTTCTAGTTGCCGGCACCAAGTCCTCCCTTCTCCAGTTGTTAGCACCTAGTCCTTGCAGCACTCACATATAGGATAGAAAGTGAGATTACATACAAAAAGAAAAAAAAAAAGCTAAGTAAAGAATTTAATAAGAAGATAGGACAGACAGCAGTGATTAACCTCAGACAGACAAGCATATTGACTGGCAGCTTGCACACACGACCAGCCTCTAATATCCCTTCCCTCTGTTTTCCCACGCTTGCTCCTCCCCAATCCACCCTGGTATTCCCCAGCACCTTTCTTCACTTTCGCCCCTTCCTCTAAACATTGAATAATAAATTTTGCACTGTCCCACAAGCCCCTTCTGATATCCCATACCGAATTCTGCACAGCTCCCCTCCTCCCCAACCCCGCCCCGTACCTCCCTCAAACCCCCCACCGTCCCGGGGGCAGCCTTGCTCCCCCTTCCCACCGGTTAGAGAGCCCGGGGACCTGGGGGGCATCGCTAATGGCCCATCCATCAGCGGCTGAAGAGGTCTGGCCTTTCTTATTGTCTACCTTACTCCTGCTGTTAGGTTTGTGTATCTGCGTGTTTATTTTATCACTTTCCTTGCTGTGTGTTATTTCTTCTACACCGAGGAGTCTGAGCCAGTTGACTTAATGAGGAGGCGGGTGCTCCCGCATTCCGCATACCCTCACAATACACACTCTGCCAGCTCTTGATGCCTGAGGTCGCCTTAGGGGGGAGAGGGATCCATGAGTTGAGAAGTTCATGACTAAGTGGCTTTGTACGGGCGAGAAGGAAAAGCCGCTTGAGAACGAAAGAGACCAGGCATCCTAGAATGACACAGGGCTACAGCATCCCCTGTCTTCTTTAAAGCATGGGTCCCACTCTAATTGGTTACTGGTTTTCAATATTTTTATGGTTTGGAATGCAAAATACAGAAGTTGATTCAGAAGACACAAACAAAAGTTTCTTATGTCGCCAACCTGCTACCTTGGGCAGCACAGGCATAGATAGACAAGCTCGTACTTGACACTGCCAGAGGAGCTCACTGGAGTAAGAGGTTATCAAAGAAGTTTGACAGGGCAAAAAGGCACATCTCCCCTGCAAGTGAACTTCAGAGAAAGTGTTTCCCTGCTCTCCCTGTCAAAGCTATGAGAAAACGCTATACCCTTCACAAAGGTAATCAGCTTGCAGCTTCTGGGCACTCCCCTTGTTGCCCAGAAATCCCACGCAGGACCTGGCTCTCCTGCAAAAGTGCCCGCATCAATCACTTTTCATAAAATTGTACAACTTGGAACTGTGAGCCAGCTATAGCAGCTGCTCAGTGTGTATTCCTGTACTGTCTTGATTACAGGAATGATTATATGATCATCTGGAGTGAGATGTTAGACTTCTCATTGTGAAAACCTGTGCTGCCGATGTTATTAAACTCATCCTAAAGATCACCCTACTGGACTACCCCCCTCCCCCCCCCCATGACCAGAAGTATTGTTGAAGCAAATGAGACATAGATAAAATACTAGAGGAAAACCTTCCAGAAGATTGAAATTTTCCAGCATAGTAAGAATAGTGAAGCAACAAGATCAGTTTCCTGGGAAGATTTTGGAATAACCACTGGAGCTTTTTTTTTCCAGAAAAAAACCCACTTTTTTTTAATCTCCCAGGAATGGCACGGTGCAGATGATTCTGCACTAGGACATGAGACTTGACCAGATCAGTGGTTCTCAGAGGTGAGAGTCCGAATCAGGGGGTTAGGGCACAGAGATCAGGCTAATAAGGTTTACTGGACATATGCTGAATAATGCTTCTCTAAGAACCTCATCTCCCCTGTCTATGAGAAGTCTTTTCTTCTCCACAAAGCCTTATGATTGTGTTCTTAGAAGATACCATTGGATTTGAACTCCAGTAGGCAGAAGAGTGGATGAATAGTGGATTTAAATCATCACTAGGTCCTGCTGGTCTTGGGCTGCTCAAGTGCCCCATCACAGCTTAGCCCTGGAGGCCTGTCTAAACTACTTCAGTCATTTGGCACTGCAGCAGCCATCAGCCACGGCCATGCCCCAGACCAGCCACCCGCACAGCCTGACCCCATTGACCTTCCTTGACCCCATTAGAAGCTCTTACTGATACCTTCACAGCATCTGCTGCAGGGAAATCCCACCCCCCAATATATCTCAGGCTTTCTAAGACAGTACATTTAAACCCTTGCAGCCAGTAATGATCGCAAGGCTGATGTTTTCACCCCAGATATTAGGGTGAAGAGCAGGGGAATTCATTCACTTCAGTTCCCATGGTCAGGCTCAAGACCTGCACGCAGTCCCTCCAGAGACCCCAATCCAACCCACTACAACTGAACAAGGGCTATGTCTAAAATCCCAGTTTATGATCTTAAGGTCATGTATTCTGAACACACATTCTGTGGTCCTCTTTTCACCTAACATATCCCCTACCTTTCCTATTTGTATATGTGAGTCTGGAACACTGCATTTTGGAATTACTAAAGCCCTGCATTTAGAACCATGCTGCTCAGGCATACCTTAAACAGCTAATATTGTTGTACCACTCCTCTATTCCATCATTGCTAGAAAAAAAATGTACAATTCTTTATAACATTTGATTGTGCATCTATTTATCTATATGGGAGAAGATAAAGTTCAAAGAAAAATACAAGATGGCACAGAAAAACAGAACACCGCACATAGATGATACACTGTTAAACTTTCTGCCCACAAGCTAAATAAAAAATGGAAGAGAAACAAAATCACCAAATGATTAAGGAGAAATTATTGCTTGTTTTTCTGTCCACTTTCCCATCCCTTCCTTCCTCCTTCCCTCCCTCTCCCACAAAAAGAAAAAGAAATCTAGAAATTAACTGCAGCAGAATCTTTTGGTTTAAGCTATTAAATCATCATTTTTTTTCAAGAAACATTGATGATTTAACAGACAGTTTATTTTAAAAATAGATCAAGCCTTCAGTTGTCATGCAAGTGCTGTATTTTATCCCTAATGGAAATAATTAAACTTACTTAAATGCATGAAGAAGCAAAGAGGAAATAAAACAGCCATCCATCTTATTCAAAGGTCTATCCAGTATCTTGACCAGAAAACATAAGACTTTACACAATGGTGCTATAAAAGCTGAAAAACAAATATTCCATTCACCGTTGTCCTTGATCATTAACAAAGGGACAGGGTTTAGGATTTATGATAATAGCAGGTACTGCAGTGACAATCTGTGTGGTTCTCTATCTTCACATTGTCCTTAAGGGTAATCTTAAAAAAAAGAAAACACATATAACAAATAATTAGGATTAGCTACACAGTAAAAACAGCATTCTCAAGTAAAAGATGTCTGAAGCCCTTTCCTTAACCACAGTGTACACAGGCTCTTCGGGGTATGTGTGCTAGAACAGCCTCTGAATGCCAGCCTGTGAAGCTACATAATCAGTGGCTTCTGGAGAAGGTTTCCAACAGTGACATGCACAGTGACATAGTTTGGTGTCCTTAGTTTGGCACTTCTTAAAGTGTCCAATTTTCAAAAAGTGTCAAGTAACCAATCTATGAAAAATCAGGTAGTGTCCTTAAAATATTTCACATGGGGATTATAAAAATGGAGACCACAAACAAGATGAGTCATCTTTATTTTTCATCTCAACCAAATTTCAGTTGCTGCCTCAGGGCAGGTATAATGCTGGTGGTCTAGAAAAAGATCTATGCTCTACTCAGAGGAAGAGTCAGGATGGGTTCAGCTGTAGGTGTCTATAGGCAAGTCAGTTATCTGGGCTCTCATTACAGCCTGTGGAGACTCAGCGCTCTGTTCAGCTGCGCCTTCAGAGCCATCGATTGCCATTTGAGATGTCAAAGGGGATCCCACCAAGCCTTCAGCGGCCACTTCAGAAGGTCTTTTATCTGTCCTGTGTCTCTCAGCCATATGCAGATGTCTTGAGTACCCCAGGGTATCTCAAATGGCTCCAGATCTTTGAGTGGGTAACTGAAATGAGCCTCCAGTCAACACACTGAATGAGCCGCATTCAGATCACCAGAGGACAGACACTTTATCGTGTTTCAACTATCTCACCCCTTCTTACATAAAATTTAAGGTTGCTTGACCTGGAGCTGAATCACTCCCACAATAACTAGCTTAAGCAGACTGTCTCTTTCAGAGAACCTTCCAAACGAGAGTGGCAAATGCTCAAAGTAGTTGCACACGTTTACAGTTCCCTCTTGGTTATACTATTAACACAACCTCAATTAATCTAATGAATCCCTCATTCCCATACACATAATTGATAGTATTGACTAGCTAACTTGCCAGATAACTCCTGCCTATGCAGGATAGACAGAAGGAAAATGACTAATTAAAATCAAATACACTGCACAACATTTAAGGGGAGGGTGCACATCCAGGAGAGTTAAAAATAAGGGGACAAGAAGTCCACCACCAGAACTTCGGGTGTCATGAGCCAAAGTAGTTTCACTGAAGTCAGTGACACTGCATCAATTTCCACATCCCAACTGAATATCAGACTCAGTACTGGTTGACACTTTAATTTCCTCTTTAGAAAAAAAGAAACATCCCAAGTGCAAAGGATATAAATGCCAAGGATATTTCCCTCAAATAGCTCTCCAATGTCCTCCAGGAAAAACATTCTTTTATATTCACTGTTTCAGCTAAACATTGTATCCTAAAACAAGCTTAAAACGGGTCTCATTCACACCCTCACCTTGGTAAAAGCTTTTGCTACGCAGCATGTTGCTTCCGATGTAATGTTCTTTGGAACGAGCATGGTCTTCTTGGACCTCATTGGAGTGGGATAGGCCCGGGAGAAACAGCACCCAGTGCACTGGTAAATGGGTGCTCCTGGCTTGGAAAAGAATCTGTTCTCCCCTAGCTTGCACTCTGGACAACCTGCCATCAAAATATAAGGAAGAGACTTGGACTCCAGCTGTATTTTCATTTTCAAAAAGAAAGGGAAAGTGTGGGCAGTAAGAGGAAGCACTGGCCACATTTTCCTTCTTGACATCTGCAGAACAGAACAGCACAAACACCAAAGCTCCCGTCTTTAGGGTCCTTCAGCTCTGCAACATGCACCAGCTGTAAAACTAGAGTGTGACTTCCTAAGTAAGGAACAAGCATTACTGTATCTTTTTTGGTTTTCTAACTTAATTTTGTTGACAGCTGAGGGGTTTTTTTGTACACTTGCTACACTAGCGGTCCCTAGAAAACTTCCTACTAGCTACAAATAGTTAAGTGGAACCAGCAGGATTTGTAGTGCTTCTCAGACACTGCCTGTTTTCAGGCAAGACCGTTATCAAGAGTTTACAAACACTCAGTGATCCTGATGCAGTATAACTGAAATCTAGGTTTGTTAGCAGTAGTTGTGCTAGGGTTTGGTGAAAGGTAGTAGGCCTGAAATGGAATGAATAGCTATTATCTGGTTATGGGAAACTTTTGTTTGTTTGGGATACAGTAACCTGGTGATGGAAGGGGTGGTAGAATGGGAACGGAGGTAGAATGTACTGGACTGTACAGATCATTACTCAAATGATATAAATGTTTAATTTTTCCTTGTTTCTGATCAACGGAGTGTGATCTAGAGAATGTAGTTTTTGGTAAAACAATGTAACTGTTGATCACGGGGGCTTGGGAACGATACACAAATCCAATGAAGCACAAATTTTGAAAGGATGTATAATGAGGTAATCATGTAAGAAAAGGTATAAAAGCTTGTACTTCTGGAAGATGGGCGGGGCTCTGACTTTGGACATTAGTCCTCAGGTCCCCAGGGCCCTCAATAAAGCACCGCATAAAACAACTTTGTTGTTTTGTGTTCTTCTCTTTCATCGGGCAACAATCCTGAGATTTTTGTAGGTCACATTTTTCAATTTTCAGTTCAAGGCTGAATTAAAAAAACGCCCAATCTCCAAAAGACCCCTAAATTCTTCCTAATACACCTCTTCCACAGAATGCTACATCACCAACATCCCATATTCTTGGATCTACAGAGGAAAAATATTCTGCATGTTATAAGAAGAAGCTATGGTTCTGCTGTTCCTGATGTTATGTTGCCATTTAGATCTCAGGAGTACAAGAAACCAAAAGGTTTCTATTTGATAATGTTTCAAGGATTAAGATCACCCATGTCAACATGAGGATGTGGTCATCTGAGAGACTCCTTACCTGGAGAAATCAACTTTAGACAAGAAGTAGGAAGTATACTCATAGAAAAATTATCTTGATTCATTACACCTTCAAATCTCAGTGTCAATAAATTCAACTGAATGATAAGATTTATGACCATTTTTATAAAACATGTGAAAGTTTAGTAAATACTCTTTACGAACTATTGCCCTACTTCTGCTTGTTGAGAGCAGCTTACCCTGCATGAGAAACTCTCCGTCTGGGAAAGCATGAAGAAGATGCAGAAATACAGACAAAATGGCCAAAGTGACAGCTGCGTACTTCCCGTAGCAATCCATGATCTGTCTGGAAATATAAACACACACATTTCAAAAGGATTGTTTCACACTGGGTACAGTATCAGTATCTAGGCTGCACACTGATAGAGCATTCAGTGCAAGTAACATAGACCATTTAGAAGCAGGATTGGAAACTGAAAATGCAGTGTACTGATGTGCATTTTATAGGCTCAGAAAATTGACTTCATAACCATAACAAAAACCTGCCTTTCTTTCTGGCCTTAACAATTTTTTTTTGCGAATATTAACACAAGCCACAGCACATAAACTTCAAATGTTGTAACCATCTAATATTTATGGCAGACTGGATAAAGCCAGCAGATGCTTACAGAGAAGATGAAAGTATCTGCAGAATCTGGGACACAGAAAGACTAATTTCAGGGAAAATAATTTCACATCAGGACATAATTTCCTGAACCAAGAGTCAGATTATTGGTCCACACACTGAAACAGCCCCAGGTTGTGTTGGCGGAGGTTTAGATTCAATATTAGGAAAAATGTCTTCACTGAAACAGTTATCAAGCATTGGAACAGGCTGCCCAGGAAAGCAGTTGAGTCACCATCCCTGGAGGTATTTAAAAGACACGTAGATGTGGCATTTAGGGACATGGTGTAGTAGTGGTGGTCTTGGCAGTGTTAGGTTAAAGGAGTTAAAGGCTGGACTCAATGATCTTAAAGGTCTTTTACAACTTCAATGATTCTATGATTCTAAAACTTCCTTAGTGCCAAAGTCCCCATAAACCAATTTTCACAGTCCTGTCTCTCAGTAGGAGGGAGCTCCTCTGATCTGTGTAAGTAGAGAGGAACTACACGCTGTGCTCCAGCCGGCCAAGGAACCTGGTACCGATCGAGCTCAGGAGGGCTTGAAACAGCCCCAGGGCCACCTGTGTTGTGCAGGGTCAGGGGAGTCTCTGTGAATTCAGAATCACTGCAACCTTTTGGATTGAGATTTATTTTAGATTTTAGTGATGCAACAATTTGGCTTTTGGGTTCTGAGTAACAGAAAGCAGGTTTGGTAGAAACAAGCCCTGGTTGGCTCAAACTTTTAAAAATCTTTTCAATAGATCAGTTTTGTGCAAGAAGGCTACACGTGGCACAGCACATCTGTCCTTCTACAGCTAGTGCACGAGATGAAGTGGCCACAGACAGCATATTGTATGTTCTCTGGGTAATTCAACAGTTGTGTGGTTACATTTGATCCAGATCAAATCTATACCACCGGGTAATGCTAATCTCTGATATTACTGACTGGGGCAACCGTAACATTAAAGATGCAGAATATATAAGCTGCAACTGTATGAATATCATCCCAAATTCTCTGCTTGATTTAAAAAAAAAAAAAATTTACTTTTTTGTCATTATTGTTCACAATAAGACTTTTTGGGGAAGGGGCGGGAGGGACACAAAACCTGTTCTCTGCAGATCTAAACATCAGATATACCAAGCAAGGGCTACCTGTGGATGGCCGGGATGCTTTTTGGTAATTACCACAGAACCTTTAAAATTGTTCTGAAGCATTTTGTACCAGCCTGGTCAGAGACAAAAAACTGGTCATAAGAAACTGGTGTTTCTTTTGAGCCAGATAACTCCTATGTGCCTGCGGCATGGCCTCAGAGGATCTCCCTTACTGTAAAGTCAGACAAGATCTGGGTTAGGCTAAAGTTGCCACATGCTTTTTCAGATCTTCATGTTATAAACATCTGGTCAGCTAATTCTACATTTAAAAATCTTGGATTAATCTGAGCTATGAACACATAAAATACCGAACCTCACTTCTGGTCTTGTCAGTATTAAAATGTAGTATTTTAGGCATGAAGTTTGTAACTTACCTTCTAAAGCACTAAGTCTCCTTTGACCCAGTCTCTCACTCAAAAAACAGAATTTCCCCCTTAGAAGTTATTTTCTTCCAAAGCATAGACCCGAGCCCCTCCTCTAGAAATGAGCAGGAATTACTTATATCCCATGGTGAAGTAATTGGGTCCATAGAAAAAAGAGCCATATAAAGGATGCTGAAGTATTAAATTCCCAAACCAGGGCAGCCTGCACAGGGGACAGACAGCAGCACTCCCTCACCCAGCCTGGCTGGCCAGGGACAGCCTTGCCTTGGAGGTTTCAGGGTCTTCTTATTGCTGAGACGGGGAGCACATTTCAACAGCAGGACTTTCCCTGCCCTTGCAGATTATCCTGTGAGGGATTCTGGACTGAGCACTGCTCACCTTCACCCTGAAGGGAGAGTGTTTGGTGGTGGCTATGTAGCAGTACCTGGTTCACTGGACCCAGTTGTTCCTGCCTGCCTTCAGCCAAGCGCCCCAGGCAGCATCCCAAGCCTGCAGCTCCTAATCACCAAACTATTCACCTGCCTTCTCAGGAACATTATCTGATCA
Organism: Syrrhaptes paradoxus; assembly: GCA_013400615.1. NCBI lineage: Eukaryota > Metazoa > Chordata > Aves > Pterocliformes > Pteroclidae > Syrrhaptes > Syrrhaptes paradoxus. The sequence continues at coordinate 39,801 of VZTO01007269.1, forward strand.
CACAGATCTCTCCACCTCTGCAGTCACCCCCCCAAGCTGTGCCTGGAGCTAATTCACAGCTTGTTTGGGCTGTGCCTGAACTGCAGTGCTGATGGCGTCTCCAGACCACCTCATCCCTTGACTTTAAAAGACAGAAACTGTCTCACAAGAGCATGATATGCCAATGACTATGTGCGGGATAGGGCTCCACGCTGACAACAATGATATGTACATTTTAGATAGTGAAAGCTACTGTGCTTAGCAAGAAAAAAAAAATAAAAAGAAAAGAAAAGCATTCAGTCGTTAACTACTTAAGAGCTTCTCTTCTTCCAAATACACCAGTCAATGCTGCTACTCCATGATAAATATTCCCCAGGGACAGATCAAATTGTGGCCCCAAATATTTATAAAAATGAGGTGGCAATAAGAAGGACGATAATGCCAGCAACAAAGAAACTGATGTTGAGATTTGGTGTAGAGGTTATTTAAGCATGTTATACTAATCAGAGCCAATCCTAACCAGGAAAGACGGTAGAAAATCAAGTATAATTAAATACAATTAAAAGAAGACAGCTTTCACATAATGGAAATGTATTTATTTGCACATTTTGCACCTACCCAGCAGAATCCCTGTAAGTACTGACACAATGATGCAAACATTCAGATAATGCCTGCTCACATTTGGAGGGAGAGGCAAACCTGAGGTGGTCCAAAGAGTGAAGCCACTTGCCTGGTATCATTATCTGAGAGTGAACCCAGAGCACTGGAATATGTGCAAGGAGAGTATTGGTTAGCAGAGCGTTATCCCATCACTGCACCAATTCCCAGAGATATATGGGGACATAAGGCTGCTATGCACAGGTCAGCAGGTCTTGGTTCATCGATTAAACAGAAATACAACCCAGTCACCAAAGGTAGCAGTTCAGATGGCAGTGGAGCACAAGGCAGCTTTGAAACCAGGAAACAAAATCAAAGAGAGCTCTATGCTTGCAGCAATCAGAAGAAGATCATGCCCAGGCTGATGAGGCTGAGAACAAAGGCATGTTGACAAGAACATGGCCCTTGCCTGACCAGGGTCAGCGAAGTGGAAAGAAACAAAGTTTTTGAGCAAGACAGATATGCAATGCTCTCCAATGCAATGCATTAAGGCACAAAAGTGGAAACAAGCCTCTTTCTAATTAAGACAGCAAAAAGCAGAGGTAAGAGACTGAGCTGAAGCTCAGCTAAACCGAACAACTAAGAGGCCAATGAGGTTGCAATTAATGGGTAGTAAGGGTTGGGTGCTGGGTACAAGTAACTTTGCCTCCTCCCTCCCACCTGCCCATCGAGTAAGTCCATGCTGGCAGAAAACAGAGGATAAAGGAGTTGAAAGGAAACCATAATAAACAGGAAGAAAAAACATTGGCAGCAATTGTGGAAACACTGGAAAGAAGCATGTGGAAGAGGTATCCAAAAGCCAGTTCAATGTATGCATGTATGTATGCATGCAGGCTGAATGCAACCTGTAGTTACTCATCTCTGCTTGGGCTTTTACCCAAAACCCATCCAAGTACAAGAAATCATCTACTGATGTTAGTCAACAGGTGGCAAAGGAAATGGGGGATGCCATTGACATGGCAGCTCCATCGGAGTGTTGAACATGGCTCTCAGGTTTCTGAGAAGCAGCTGCCAGCTCTCTGTGCCCTGTTCCCTCAACAAGAGTAACCTCTGTCCACAGGAGAAAGGTGGCCCTTCACACCATTCAGATCCACAGCCTCCTGTGGTCCTGACAAATGTTTTGGGACCTGAACTGAGCTCATCTACATCTGTGGAGTCAGATTGAATAAATTTGCTGGATCCCTCCTTCCAGCAAATAATTTTTTTAAGGTTATTTACTGTATATGCTCTTTCCAGCCCCATAGAGGGGGTGTGACTGCGGGCAGACTTGCCTGCACTGGGACACAATCCCACAGTTTAATGTCAAGCCCTGCTCCACCCAAGGGGACATTCCTCAGAGCACAGGGAGCTGTCTGGAGGGTATCATGCACCAGTAGAAGACAGACAGCCTTTTCCAAACGACCTGCTTCCACATAATCCTGAGCCTTTTGATAGCCTGGATGTTCCAATGTTTCCAATAAGATGCGGGCCGCAGGAATAACAACACAACCCTTGATTGATTATTCCATGATTTTATGCTCTTTGCATGTCACTCTCCATCCTAATTTTTCTGAGAACATACAATGCTGTGATTTGGTACACTATAAGGGTTTGAGGCAATCCCAGAGGGAAGTTGTTTAATTTAAATGAACCAAAAGGGGAATTGAAATTGTAGTTTTACACTTCCTCTATTAAGTCACACTCTCAGGCTCACATCAAAACCACCGAAGATACCTGTCAACAAAACCCAGATGTGATCTCCTCTTCCAATTCAAGTCATTTTGCCCGATAGTCTTACTTGGTTTTTTTTGACTGTGCCCATGCTGCTAACCCAGTTAGTGCCTACACAATTAATTTCATCTCACCATTAAGTCAAAGGAAGCTTTTACTTTACTCTATTAATTATTATATTTCTGAAGCTATTGGAACATCATATAATGCATTAATTTCAGCAGCTATTTAGAAAGATGGCAATTTTAAGTCTTTCCCAGCAGTTAGAAGTCTCAACTCACTATTTACAGTATCTTGTCTTTTTCTGTAAATCAGTTAACATATTATCAGTTACTGTCATAAAGACAGGCATTCATCTGTATTTGCAAATATGTTTTGTGTTCAGGTATGCGTGGAACTCTGTGGATGTCATTACATTCAAGTCAAGTTCCACCAGATCAGATGTGCCAGCAAGCTTTGTGTCACCCTTCCTACCGACTGGATGAAATAACCTAATATTTCCAGCATAAACTTGGGACATCCCTCTATACTTTTCCATAGGGTGGTGGTGCCACATCCAACAGCAGTCAAACACTTTGCACACTGTGCTCATTTCTTTCTGGGATGCTTGGCCAGAGGTACGGCTGTGTCACAGCAGTGATGAACTACAAATGCCAATGCTTCACTTGCAGCCCAGTGTCGTGTACACAGTCACCTGGTAGCAAACTGCTGGAGGCTGAGAAATCTTGACTCACATTTTTTTTGTCCTTCCTTTAATGTATTTAATCGTGACTGGCAATTTAAAGACTCTAAAACATGTGTTAGTACCACCGATTGTGTAATGTTTGGCAGCAATACCATTGATCAGGAGTAAAACACAAGGTTACTGATGAAGCAGTAATGGACCCAATCAGAAATCACAAAATATCACCATTTAGCTGCATTACAATTCTAGACCATAATTTTCTCTTACCTACAAAGCTAGTTTAACCCCAAGCACTGATGTTTTAGTCCCAACACAACATCTTAAGTTAATATTCAAAGTAAAAACTTTGACAGAACGGAAGAAGAAGAAAACTATTGGAAAGAAGGGAAAGAGAATGTCAAAAAATATGTAATTGTTCCTCTTTAACAGCAACAAAAAATTAAAAATATATTACCTCCTTTGTTCGACAAGAGTGAATCAGACAGCTGAGAAACTGCAGGATGGTGTTTAAAGGTGAGCTGTCCTTGACGCTCAGGTGTACGTTCCCAAAACTGATGTATGAAAAGTTGCATCTTTCTTTTATACCAGTAAAGCTAGATCATATTCCTCACCCACATCTAAGCCATAGGATCAACTGTACATCTAACCTAATGACTGAACATTACTTTATGTAATTACCAGCCCACCATGCTGATCTTATCTTCGACTTGACTTTCATAAAGATTGGCTTTTTTCCTTATATAATGAAACAAAGGTCAGCTTGCAAGCACAGACTCAATGCTGTATGAGTTACCTGGGGAACTCAAATATTGAGCATCCAGTCATTTGCTGCAGTTTTCACTGAACAGAATCTCATTTTTAAAAAGGAAGAATTACTTAGGTTTCCTAATGCTTCTTACTAAACTGGAGAATAATATTTTTTAAAAAAACACCAGAAACCACAGCAATGGCATTGTTTTAGCAAAGAGTAAAAAATAAATAGCAGCAGAGATCTATACAAACATTTAAAAAAATAATCTCCATTTGAATTTAATGCCCAGAGAATGAATGTATGGATAAATTTAGGATTACCTTTTAAGAGATAAGATTTCTGGCAAGATCTCACCTTGATTTCAGAGTAAAGCTAATGCAATGGAGTCACTTCCAAAAACTGCACCAGGGCAGAGATTTTTAAGGCTTAGGGACTTCTAAGTCCGCATTTCCAATGGATAGAGTCTGTCAATGCTGGCTAAATAGGACAGGTTCCACTCTGCCTTCTGGCACCGAGGCAAGGGCACAGTGGGGCTTGCATCCACTCAGCTTCCTTTCCCTTCCCAAGGGGAGGCACACATCCCAACGCCTACTGGGAACAGCCCCTGGCAATACAGACAGTTGTGGGTAGGTACTCAAGGTTGTTCCTGCAACCCTATTGTGTTTTAAGGTCCTGGAGACTTGAGGTAAATTAACTTCAGATGTCAGAAGGTCCCTTCAGTAGTTAACTGCCTAAACCTGAGTTACTTGAGAGTAAATAGAGAGAAGTAGCCCTAAACATCTGTTTCCATACAAGACTAGGTCATTTTTTCCAGTGCACCTACTTTTCACCACTGAGAACCCAGGATAACCTCTTACTGTCCTACCCTTACAGATTTACAAATATTTTATAGCTTTAAGAATGTTCTAAACATCCAAAGGCTTAAAATTACTTTTTCCACACCTACGTTTCATCCCTCTCTGTTGCAGATGTGATACTGAAAGAGACACCTATAGCTTCTTGTGTTCCTATGAAAATGAGACTTTGACTTGCAATTCAGTCCATCTCTTCCAAAATTACTAGCGTACAGTTGGGCTTTGGTGATTCACACCTGTCCAGGTGTCTGCCATTCAGATTTTCTGTCCCTTGCCTTGACTTTCTTTTTAACAGTAGCAGCACCCCTGGATTGGTCTTTTCCAACCTTAATGATTTTATGATTCTGTTAGCTATTTCAGACACATTTATCCCAACCTTCTCACCTCTGTCTTCACTAACATCCTCATCTGCTTCAAGGTGTTGGACAACTTTTTCACTCCTATTTCTTCAGCTGATCACTATAACAAAGGCAAACTCAAAACAATTGTCTCCAGCCCACAGCTGGTTTGAAAT
>VZTO01007269.1:46016-75810 GCA_013400615.1 Syrrhaptes paradoxus
AAAATAATACAGGAAAAAAAAAAAAAAAAACAACAACAACAAAAAAACTCCATTCAATCAATAAATACACACACACCCCTCAAATGTGGTCACAGATTAGCACTATTAAACAGAACCTGCCTACTTTTAATAAGGGCAATACAAGGCTTCCTATACCTTACCCCAGCAGAAAAGACAGTACAGAGAACTACTAATTTTTTTTTTAATTACTGCTGCATTCATCAGAACCACTCCTGTCTTCTTTCTTGGTTTTCCTATTCTTTGTAGATAAGCAAATGAGAAGAAACAACCTTCAAAATGAAGTCCTAATAGTATTTTTGGCTTGGATAGACAAGCAGGTTGAGTTCTGGAGGTTTGGGGGTTTTTAGTAATAATGAAATGACATTTCATAATTTCTTCCAAATACAGCCCAAATCCACCTTTCATCATTCGTGCAAACACAGAAAACAGCGGTCCTCTGTCTGAGAATGGACTGGCTCACTGAACACCAGAAACTCCTCTTTGCTTCTCCTTTGCAATCCTTGAATATCTCCTTGGCTTCTTTGTCCAGTCCTGCCCTACAAGGTCACCTAGCACCTACAAGTCCAAGCCTGCACCAGACCCTGCACCAGAAGGCATCCTGAAGCACTGGTACTGTCTCTTGCATCTTGGGTGTCATTTCCTGCACTGCTCGCATTATCTTTCAAGCATCCCAGGAGGAGAGAGGCTCCCAGAATACCACAAGCTGCTCTGCACTGACACAGGCAAATTATCAGAGTTGAAGAGAGATGACAATGAAAGGCCCCACCAGAATGAGTGAGAGCATATCCTGGAAAGAAAAATTTGCTGGGGATTCAAGGAAAAAAATAAATAACTTGAGTGTTAAACAAAAAGATACACAGCTATTTCAATATTTCACCGAGTCTCCCTGCTCCTTCCCAGTTTGCACATAAATTTTCCAGTTGCCATCCTTCTGTTCCCAAAAGCAGTAACACCAGCTCAGTAGATACTTAAACAAAGCTCCCTAAGGCAACAGAAAAGACAGACATACACAGTTTTGAAATCAAGAGCTCCTGTCTGCTGAAACACTCCACACCATATTATGTAGACAGTGAAAAGCAAGTTTTCTGTTCTTTTACAGATGTTTTCAACTGGTTAACTAATATTATCTCCTAAAGCAATACTTTTTGGCCTCATCCTCCATCGTTTAAAATCAATAGGAGTTCTGCCATTATTTCAAATGACACTGGATCAGGACTTTTAAGATTAGCTATTAGTGTTCTCAAGCTTCAGCCAAACATTGATTATTCTGGGATAATAAGGCTTTCAGTACTTATTGCACATAAATAATTGACTGCAAAGCCTCTCCTATTCTAAAACCATAGTGTAAAGAGGGTTCACTAATACATATCNTTCAGACACATTTATCCCAACCTTCTCACCTCTGTCTTCACTAACATCCTCATCTGCTTCAAGGTGTTGGACAACTTTTTCACTCCTATTTCTTCAGCTGATCACTATAACAAAGGCAAACTCAAAACAATTGTCTCCAGCCCACAGCTGGTTTGAAATTGGCTTCTGTTTCAAAACTGAAGATGGATTTCTGCACCTGGAAGCTTATCTGGTTTTTATCCAACAATACCATCTGGTCTAATAAAAGATAAATAAAAGAAGTCTACAATCTTGCTTCATTTAATAACAAACGCATAAAGTTGAAATTTGGAAGCTACTGGTAAACATAGTTTACTGAGAAATATTCCCTTGTAAGAAGCAGCTTAATATTTCTTGTAATTCAAAGGAAAATTGACAAAAATTACTGAGGTTTACAGAGGGCCTCTGACTTGAGTTTGTCCTGCCCATTTCATATTCACCCCAGCTTGCAGTCCTATGGGAAACCCAGGATGACTTGTGATGCTTCACAAAAACCAGAAAACTCTCTTCATCATCAGGAAAATAAGTAATGATTGTATTGTATATTCATATTTGGTACTCATTTACCTATGTATTGTAGCATGTCACCAACTAGTAAAAAGGAAATGCTATAAAAAAACAGTTCTTTCATTATAAGGACCCAAGCACAGTGACAATGTGACCCCCACAGTGTAAAAGAAAAATAAAAATGCCCACAACTGGGTACTCTTTTCCTATCAGAATGTATTAGGAATAAACCTTGTGAAGTCAATGGAATTACACTGGTATAAAAGATAGTTTTAAAAAAGCTCCTATTTTTATTAAGAGGATTTCTTACTTTAGCCGCTCCAAATCTCAAACTAAAAATACTTGGTCAAATCTGTCTTAATATGTGACTGAATGAGAAATGAGAGAATGTGGCTCACTGTTTTAGAGGGGGGAAAAACCCCTCTAGTTTCTTAAACAGGGTATTCTTAAATCACTTAGCAATACTTTCACCATTTTTTGCTGCACTCTGATATGATGATTTTATCGTCTATACAGGTATATGGATGAAAAGATAAGTAAATATACACGCCAAACTTGGACATTGAACACGCTTTGCTAAGGTGAGTATTTTCTTTCCTATTTACAGGAGCAAAAAAAAGCCATTCTGATGTGGAAACAGGCAACAAACTGCTAAAATTTTCAAGTTTTTTTGAGGCTACTGTGTTACTAAATTGGGCTGGGACTCTATTAAGGAGCATAAGTAAAACTAAATATAGCTCTTGTTAAGACTGATATCAGTGTGAGCTCAGTATCTAAATATCAGGGAGTGTCAGAACTTTTATCTCTTTTCTAGGAGCTGAGTCCCTACAGCTCCTTCTCTGGCTTTCTCTGGAAAGGAGAGTTCATGTCTCTTCCCTTGCTCTGCCAGATGCTGTCTCGGGGTATCTGTCCTACTTCCCTACTTAGTGATATCTGCTTATCTACAGGCTGCTTCTTGATGCTGCCTCTTCCTCGCTAGAGGAAAGCTTTTCTGCTTTGCCACTCAGCACTGGCAGCGCTGGGCATCCCCCAGCACTGTTGGTAAAAGATTGAGAAAGGGCTCCCTTGCTTCAGAAAATAAACTCTTCTATTAAAAAAAAAACTCCATTCAATCAATAAACACACCCCTCAAATGTGGTCACAGATTAGCACTATTAAACAGAACCTGCCTACTTTTAATAAGGGCAATACAAGGCTTCCTATACCTTACCCCAGCAGAAAAGACAGTACAGAGAACTACTAATTTTTTTTTTAATTACTGCTGCATTCATCAGAACCACTCCTGTCTTCTTTCTTGGTTTTCCTATTCTTTGTAGATAAGCAAATGAGAAGAAACAACCTTCAAAATGAAGTCCTAATAGTATTTTTGGCTTGGATAGACAAGCAGGTTGAGTTCTGGAGGTTTGGGGGTTTTTAGTAATAATGAAATGACATTTCATAATTTCTTCCAAATACAGCCCAAATCCACCTTTCATCATTCGTGCAAACACAGAAAACAGCGGTCCTCTGTCTGAGAATGGACTGGCTCACTGAACACCAGAAACTCCTCTTTGCTTCTCCTTTGCAATCCTTGAATATCTCCTTGGCTTCTTTGTCCAGTCCTGCCCTACAAGGTCACCTAGCACCTACAAGTCCAAGCCTGCACCAGACCCTGCACCAGAAGGCATCCTGAAGCACTGGTACTGTCTCTTGCATCTTGGGTGTCATTTCCTGCACTGCTCGCGTTATCTTCCAAGCATCCCAGGAGGAGAGAGGCTCCCAGAATACCACAAGCTGCTCTGCACTGACACAGGCAAATTATCAGAGTTGAAGAGAGATGACAATGAAAGGCCCCACCAGAATGAGTGAGAGCATATCCTGGAAAGAAAAATTTGCTGGGGATTCAAGGAAAAAAATAAATAACTTGAGTGTTAAACAAAAAGATACACAGCTATTTCAATATTTCACCGAGTCTCCCTGCTCCTTCCCAGTTTGCACATAAATTTTCCAGTTGCCATCCTTCTGTTCCCAAAAGCAGTAACACCAGCTCAGTAGATACTTAAACAAAGCTCCCTAAGGCAACAGAAAAGACAGACATACACAGTTTTGAAATCAAGAGCTCCTGTCTGCTGAAACACTCCACACCATATTATGTAGACAGTGAAAAGCAAGTTTTCTGTTCTTTTACAGATGTTTTCAACTGGTTAACTAATATTATCTCCTAAAGCAATACTTTTTGGCCTCATCCTCCATCGTTTAAAATCAATAGGAGTTCTGCCATTATTTCAAATGACACTGGATCAGGACTTTTAAGATTAGCTATTAGTGTTCTCAAGCTTCAGCCAAACATTGATTATTCTGGGATAATAAGGCTTTCAGTACTTATTGCACATAAATAATTGACTGCAAAGCCTCTCCTATTCTAAAACCATAGTGTAAAGAGGGTTCACTAATACATATCTTTTTTTTTTTTGGTTTTTAAAGAGATTAGTATTACAGATGATGTCACTTCAGAAATATGTTCAATAATCATTATTTCACCAAAGCTAAGTAAAAATTGTGCCCCTGAAGAAAAACAGTAAGATTACACAGAATACATATACTTCCCCCCCTTTTTTTACTGTAACTTGTCAAGGTCAAAATGTTTAATCATGCATGTTATTAGCCAACTTATGGTACTAACAGGATGACGGCTTCTGTTTAGCTCTGGTTTCATGCTTCTTTTTCGAATAGATTTGTTTGAAATTCAATTCCTTTGAGCAAAATTAGAATAGATAATATTACAACTGTCACAGCATGGTGGAACAGCAAACAAGATGTCATTAATGTGCAGGTTTGACCTCAAAGGCTTTAGAGATTCTATTCCAATATTCTTTTTCTCTACTTTTAATTAATAAAAGTAACTACACCTCATATAATGACTAACCCAGCTCACAAGGTCAGGAAGGACTATTTCTGTTACATACGAGGTTGCTGAGTTGAAGTAACCAGGCTTGTTATTTTCCTAAAACAGTAAGTGCTTATTGTCAGACAGAGGTAAAACACCAGACTAGACAGTCTACTGATCTAACTGATTATGTCAGTGAATATGTTCCTGCAGCATAAGGGTAACCCATGAGAGACAGATAATGCAGCCTTACTTTAAACACATTTCAGTATTTAGCTTTTTTGTGAAAATAAATTACCATATGAACAGATCATTGCATGTCAAGTTTAGAACTGATAAACAGCCATGTAAAAGTGAAATGTATACTTCCAGTGCAGCTAAAACAAAGAAGCTTGATCAATAATGCAGGATGTCTCATTTATACAACTAGCAATTTCAGCAACTCCCATTATCTAATAAAGAAATAATTGTTCAGACAATTAGCTATTATCTTTCTCTAGCCCCAAATCTGAGGGGGCTTTCATTCACTACACTTTCATATGCTCACTGTATCACCTCTTCTATTAGTAGAGATTATGAATTGCTTTCACATTTCATCGAACTATATTTCTTGGTTTTTACAAACGAAAGCAGAAAAAATGCTTAAATATGTCAAATTCCGATCAAAACACAGCAAGCAAGAAGTAGCCTACAGTCCTGATAATAAAAAAATGCACTGACATAGAAATGCAGTGGGAAAATGGAATTTGAAGAAAACAGCTTATTTCTGTCACATTACCAAGAAACTTGTTACCCTCTCTCCTGTCACTGCACAGAGAAACCTGTCTGTCAGGTCATTCAGCTCAATACCTCATTCACCTTGCTTATGATCCATATTGCAGCAGCACCTAAGAAACCCACACCGAAACCAAGCAGTCAGACAAGCCTCAATGATGCAGAATTTCTCTTTATGGTCCTTTGCATGAGAGCCATGAAGAGATGGTCCCCTGCCCTGGAGAACTCACCATCTCAAACTGGGTTTGGAGGAGTAAAGTCATTCCCCCAAACTCCTCCTGTTTCACCCAACTGGGCATTTTTCTGAAGACATCAGATCTCAAACTGATGTTCTGGGCTTCATCAACATTTCCAGATGAGGTTCTAGGTCTATGCAGTGCAGCAGGTCAGTCCCCACACTTGCAGTGTTCTCTTCTGATCAGGATCTCTGAGCGATCCCTTCACACAGCCACCTGCCCCTCTGAAGAAACTGGGCATAGCATATGCTTCATATTTGCCAAAGACTTTCAGAGCAATGAATGAAGGGAGTTATACGTGGTACTTGGTTATCAGGGTGACTCAGCGCACAGAAAATGGACTACTCCATTATAATTAATGCCATATTGGAAAGTAAAGCAGGCCAATATTGCCCACCTCCATACAGATACTTTTCAGAAATAAAGAAGGCTTGCATTTACATAATAACACTTCAACATAGATCTAACGGTGCTTTGAAAGCTGGATACTGAGAGCTGATTTCCTACATCGTTGAAATTTAGCTACTCTCAAGAGGCAGACAAGTAGCTGTTTGCTGCCAGCAAAGTTACAAGGTTGTCCTCAGCGGGCCAGCAATGAATCACAGTGACATCTCAAATTTAAGCTACATGTCTATCCGGGTAGACTGCAAAGGTCTAAACTGTGAATCTGGGGGGAGGGAGAGGAGAGGGAAGGAGGTCTGAAAACCAGTAAAAATGTAAAAGATGCTATTTTATAGTATTTTGTAGTTCAAGCTTAATGTTTCTTAAGCTAAGCTTAGACTATGAAATGAAAGAGCTGAGAAAGGACTAAATAAAATCTCCTAGTTCAAATGGTCTAGATGATGCATGTGCCCTCTTTCCAGATACGAGAAACACTGTGGGAAATACTGCAAGGGACTGCTCCCTGCTTCAGCACTCAGGAATTATTTTGTTCACGCAAACTTCCATGTGCGCTTCAATAACAAGCTGTCAAGAAGTACAGGTTGTTGATATTTTATCCTTGCACAAGTGCACAGAAGGAGAAAAGATACCACAGTGGGATTCAGTTCTCCCAAATTTAGACATCTGTGGTACACACAGCAAATCTCCACGCTGGCTGGTCTGGGTACCTCTACAGTCAATGGGAAGAAACAGGCATTTTCAGTGTGCAGTTTGCCTTATCTATATTAGCACTCTCCTTAGAATGAAATGAGTGATGCTCTACAATTGCTTGTTTCTCTCCACCGGTTACAGACAGAGTCAAGAAAACTGGCTTAGACAGTCATATTCATTTTTCAGATGTCTGCACTTGACCAGGTAAAACCAGCCCAAAGCATCTTTCATTGTATGGCTAATACGCAAGGAATGCATCCCATCATGCTTTTTTTTACACTTGGACAATCTGAGGTCCACACTGTTTCCCTAGTTCTCTGTAACTTCCTGCAGCCCATCCAGGAGGCTATATGCCTCCCATATTCTTTCCCTTTGTCTGTGCTTGTTTTATTTGACTTTTAGCATGAAAATGCTCTGAACCAAAGGCTATCCTTTTATTCAAACTATTTTTATCCACGACTAGGACTCCTAGACAGTATAACTATTAAAGACCAACACTCAGCATGCTTGATACTAAGGGAGTGCACCACATCATTTTAAAGGATGGTGCTGCAAGTGTAGCTGCTGGGATGATACGAAGCAGACTTTCAGAAGCATAATCACCTTCCCAGAGCCATCCCCAGGTAGCTATCCTACCTAGAGCCTGATAGAGAAGCCCATAGACTAACACAAAACACCTTTAACAGTACTTGTTTTGATTTCACAGAAATATGTATTGAGGTCCTTCAGTACAGGCAGATACTCAGAGACTGGTGAAAAACTATGCTGGTAAGTGCCACACAAGACCCTGCAAGCAAACCCTCAGCTCCAACTTTGAGATGTTGATGTCTTTTTCAGGAGTGCACTACACACTACTCCAAGAAGGCAGCCTGAGCTTTTCGCTAGCAAGCTAAGAAAAAAATTTCAGTACCACCATTCCATTAACTACTTTCTCCTGGAAAAAAAACAATTAAGAGATTTTTGGTAATTTTTAAACATTTCAAATGCCATATCTAAATATTGGGTGGGAAATTCAGATATAGCACAACTTCACTACTTCTATTGGCTTATACCAAAACTACCAAGTAAGCTATCATTAGGTAACAAATGTTAATATTTGATAAGCCTTATCAAGTTTAAACATGCATTTTTTATTTTAAACAGATGCACTGAAGCACTGAAGCAGGTGGAGCGCACTGGCCAGTGAAACCAGACTTGCTGCTGTTTGATAAGCCGCAGAACACGGCAATACAACTGATTCATTACAGCAAATAAGGTCACGAGTTTGCCATTGATTTATTTGTTTAATGGGTCGCTTGTGTGAAATCAGCTCATTCTGACAGGGAAACGTAAAGCTTAGCACCAAAGACTTTGTGTTTTAACAGTTTCTTGGCTGTCTGCTTTAGCTATTCTACCACTGTTGCTTTAATGTGCAATGGAACAGAGGAAGCAATCTCCTTGGGAACTTTTTCAGCCCTGATACCCACAGTAGTGTGCTTGAAGAGGCTGTATTAAGCAAATCATGAATTAGAACTCATAGACATGTGATCCATAGTCCTCAGAGCACAACTTAAGAGAATCACCCTGTGCAAATGAGCAGGATAGGGAACGTAGCGAGCGATGGGTTCGGTTTCCTGGGGTGTAGAAGAGGGTCCTCCGCGCCTGCCTTCAATTTCAGTCAGTGTTACTCATCCTGCTGCCTGCAAACCACTGCTGGGTCACAAGACATCTGGGTGGTGGTCTAGAAAATGTTTTCAAGAAGAAGTTTAAATCCTATACACATGCTTCCCCTCCCACTCAACTAAAACCTACATACAAAGTTGCAATCACTACCATCTACAAATGAGGAATGAGCAAGCACTAACCACAGAGAAAGTGATTCATCAGTCTAGCAAATTAAAGTCTAACAAAATAAAATTGAATGCAGACGAAAGAGTGGGGAAGAGAAATGAGGAAAAAAGCAGGTGTGGATATGAACTGATATTTCCATTATTTACCCTATATGGTATGTATCTTTGAGGGTATGGCTACACTTATTCTGCAAAATTTACTTGAGTAAGCCAGAGATTTGTCTGATTGAAGGCAGGCAACTGCAATGCCATGTAGACACTTGAGCTGACTGTCTAGATTCCCTCAGAATCAAAAAAAAGAACATATTTTTAGACCTATTTTTGACAACTATCTCTGGACAAGATAAACTGGCCACTCTCCTTGGTTATAAGGGGAACCTAGAAAACTAGCTCAGATATACGCATCTACAGCTGCACTGCATATTCTTACATTTGGCCAGATAAAGCTCACAGCAAGCCCCAAAAGACCAAAACCTCACTTTTAGCAGGCTGCATAAATGTACCCTGTCTATTCCCTATTCCAACCATTACAGCTTTTCTCAGAGCATCACTACAGATACTGAAGTTCTGAAAGAAGGTTAAAAAAGGCCAAGGAAGGTATGAACGCTGGATCTAGAGGCATTCTGCAGGCAACACCTCGGCACGCAGCCCGCTGACACCCAGCTGTGACTATGCTCACCTCTGCTCTCCTTCTGCACCAACACGCTCCCTCATTTTATCCTGGTACACAGAGAGAGAATTTCCAACAAGAAGACATTCAAATACAATTTAGGGCAGGGGATGACACCAGGTCCCCAGACAAACAGTATGCAGTCGTTTGCAGAACAGCCACTGTTCTGAAGTCTCATTAACTTTGGTAATGTAGCAAGTCCCAGTGATTTCAGAAGCATTTAATCATGTACTTACATGTTGGCTGAGCAGGGGTGTACATAAGCACACATGCTTTGCTGATTACAACAATTTTTTTTACACTAAGCACACACACTGCGGAACGGTATCGGGACTGTCAAGTGCAGGCTCAGGGAGATCAGCCCTGGATCCTGTGATACTTGGAAAAAAAAAAAGTTAGAGGTGTTTAAGCTAGTGGGCTGTGACAAAATTCACCACGGATGTTCAGAGAACTAGCTGAAGTCATGTCTGAATCATTGATAATAATTTTCAAGAAATAACAGCAAGGAAGGTTCAAACCTTAGAAATGTATAAATGTAAATACTTATTTTTAAAAGAGAGGATAGAGGACTTGAAGCATTTTATACCTGTCACCCTAACTTTTATCCCTTGAAATGGAACAAATTATTAAATAAATACTTTGTAAATACCTGGAATATTATTATAATTATTAAAAAAACAGCCAAAATGGGTTTTTCATTTAAAGAATTGTAGCAATTGACGTTAATCTCCCTCTCTGACAGGATAATTGCTCTAGCAAATAAGTGCAACTAGCAGATATGATGCATCTTGACAGTGACAAGCTTTTGACACTGTCCCACACAGCATTTTACTAAGTAAGCCATGACAGTGCATTCCAGAGGTAATTAGCAAGCCAGTAGGTGCACAACATTTTAAAAAATTTTTCTCAAAGTGCAGTAATTGATGGTTTGCTGCCAATCTGGGAAGGTTTCTCCAAATGAGAGACACAGGACTTTGTCCTGGGGCTGGTTTTATTCCCCACATCGCCCCACTAATAGCCTGGGCGATGGCACGTGGGTACACCAACACAGTCTGGTGGTGACATCAGGTCGGGGAAAGTGGCAAAGCACCTAGAAGCATTGAAATAGCACGAAAAACGGGCCTCAAAAATTGAAGAAGCAGCCTAAAATCAACCAGGCAAAATATAAACCAGACAACGCTTTGGAACGAGAAATCTCAGGAGGGAAGAAAGATAAATATAGAATAGGAAACGTCTGCGTAGGCAGAAAACAATGTGGGAGATCACAAACTAAAGAGTCAACAATGTAATAGATGACACGAGGAGTAATTATTCCACTTAACTCGGCTCTGGCAAAGTTCCAGCAAGTGCAGTACTGGGTTTGGCACTGGTCACTGTACTCCAAGAAGGATAACAGCAATCCATGCATGACAGCAAGGAGAGTTTAGGAAATATCAACTGTGAGGAATGCTGACGGAATGGGGTTTATGTGGCTTAGAATTAGAGCTGTACATTGAGAAATGAGGAGATGAAGGTGGAACATTATAGCAGCACTACAAAATGTAGAATGCTGCCATCAAAGATTTGTTTGCCATTGTTCTACCATGACAACTAGAGGAAGGACAAAGATCAGACAAATTCGCTGCAGAGATTTAAGCTGGGTATTATGAATTCATCCAGTTAGGATTGCAACAGGCTATTTCGGAGGCTGTGAAATCTTCCCTCCAGAAGTCCTGCTACTAGTTATTTTGAAATAACACATCGCAAGTTTGTATGAATAGTAAAAATACTAAAGGTGTACATGGCCATCAGTGAGCTTAAAAGGTGTGCTTGGTCTCTGTGAGCCAAAAATTACTCAGCTCTCAATAACTCTACAACATTGCAACTCCACACTGCAACAAGGCAATGTTTCTGTAAGCATGGGCTTGAATGACAACAGGATCAGACCCACATTTTTCCTTACACAACGGTGTCTAAGTAATGGAACGTGCATCTCAGATCTTTTCACGTAACATAATTTAACGCAGTATTTGTATTTGAATAGTATGCATAAATCACTACAAAAAGAACTGCTATCTCACTGCAAGAAGAGAGCTACTAAACTGTGTGTCCTAGACAAAGGAAATATTTTTCAAGTGGTTTGCCTCAGGGGGGATTTAACAGAGGAAGTTAATGCATTCCAGGAAGAATCTCCATCACTATAATACCAGTGGATTAATTGTAAGTAAAGCTAAAGCTGTGACTGAGGAAAATCTGCAGCATAAGGAATGTTGATGAAAAGCGTGGGATGGCTGTTGAAGATAAATACATAATTTGAAATGAATTTTATTTTAAAATTGTTATATTTTTCAGCATTTTGTTATTCCCGTGACTAACACTCAGCTCTAAGAATGAGTTTTTCATTTTATTCCAATAAATCATTTTTGAATCAAGAATTCATTACATTTCCATCTTTTCATTTTCACTGCAGTGGTTTCTTTCTTTGTGCAATGATTTTATCATCTGATTGCAATCGATATTGCTGGAACAGACAGTGCATGTAGTTCATCATCAGTCAGAGAATGGTAAGGGATTACAGAGCATTTATGCTACCCGTGCTTAAAATCCATCTCTCTACCTCCTCCTCCTGTCCTTTGCAGGCTGTATCTTTTTTTCCTTCTATTGGCACTGGGATCTGTAGTACACCAAAGGTTTTCAGTATTAATTTGCTGAATAATTTAGTGAAATAATATTTTAAAAAAATGTTGTTTTAAAATATACTCTTGAGAAGCATTTTTATCACATACTAAGTAATAAACTGATTATAAAATAGCTAAATGCCAAAGAGTCAGGAATGCAGAACGCACGTCAATGTGAAAAACGAAATCTTCTTGACCTCACACCTACTAGCAAATTCTTACTTTACGTCTTAGCAGGATATTCACAGCTGTTATTTTAAATAAATTCTCTCCCCACCCTCCTTGAGTTGTTCACAAGAACTGCCCTAACCTGATGCCCAATCCCTTTTTTTTTTTTTGTGCTCATGAAAAAGATCCAGTTCTTTGACATAAAATTAAAACAACAACAAAAAAAGTGTTTCTGTGGAATTATTACTTGTCAAATGGGAAAGGGAATGAAGAAAAGAGTGCAACGATGGGAAAACATATCCATCTCTAGGACACCTTTCCTTTCTTTTAATAAGTACAGCTAGAACTCTGTTCTATTCCCTCAATGGGAATAAAACTATTGAGGATTCAGGCAGTGTGCACTGGGAAGTGTACAGAGGAAAATGATAAACAGAGAAGACAATTGGAAAGGTAGAAAGGGACCATTAATTGCAGGTAATAGTATTGTAGTTTGTATTAAATTATGTAAAATGAGAACATAACCACTCCCTTGCTTTTAAGATAGCTCTGAAATTATTTGTAAGACCCTCCCTTGAGAAAACAGCTCAAGCCATGACCCAGGCTGTAGTTTCAAATGTGCTGTCCTCCTTCATCACTAGTTTGCTCCCTCTGGAATAGAAATATTCCCCGTGCAACCTGAAAATCCATGTTGCAAAAACTTTCTCCTTTTTTCCTCCCAGCTCATGCAGAAGACAACCTACAGACCACACTCTGCAGTTATTTTTTTTTTCTTTCTGACAGACATTTGGACCACTTTAATTACTAATATATAGACCTACATCAGTAATTTGGAATATGGGTGAAAACATGCCCAGCCTTGACAGAAGCCAGGATTATCATTAAGAAAAGTGAGACTACATGAGATTAATTTTCTTCCCCCTTTTGGAGTTCGTGTTTCATTTCCAATCAATTTTCATTAGCAGATCCCCTTGCACAAACCTACCATTTTATTGTTTTCATGAAGTTTCTTTTGTAATGTTGTGGAGGAACACATAAATGCCTTAGAAATAGCATTATTTATTGTCTAACATGATAGCTATGTCTGTTTCGACATATTCAGCAATCAGTTAAGACCAGTTTTTCTTCACACAGCACCATCCTTTAGCTTGAAAAGTTTTTGTCCTAACTGATGCATACTTCCAGTGTTTCTAGACTTAAATTATATTTCTTTTCACCTTCTGTTTCACTAAGCTACTTGAACCATTTTTTTTCTCCTCTCATAAAACAGATTCTCCATTTTATTGATCATCCTTTGAGTCCTTCTCCGTACCTCCTACAGCGTGATCTCATCTTTTCTGAATAATAGTGTTCAGAATCACACAAATTGTTTCAGATGAGATGAGACCAACTTTTTTATCTGCAGTATCTAACGGAAATAGCTGACCTGGCATGTTGTGTGATTTTAGTAACTTTTTTTGCAGCTGGATATATCTCTGACTTGGTCATAAACAACATATAAAATGAGTGCTTTCTACCCACTGTCACTTCCAGCTAACAATGTTCCCCCTCTAGCAGAAAGTACTGCTATTGGTCTCCTTGCATGTTGTGTTATTAAAATTAATCCATTCTATTATTTAGGTTCTTGAGGTCATCCAGTCTTGATCTCTCTCATATTGAAAGTGTCTCACTATTTTGTGTCATCAGCACATTTCATTATTACAGCTCATATTTCTGTACCTACATCATTAATGGAAATTTCTGGCTGAATAAAGATCTTCTGATGTTTCAGATGGGTAGACAATAGGTTTTTCGCTTTCATCTTCAACGTGGAAACACTAATTTTCATATCTTCTTTCTCATTATCCCCTGCTTTAATTTCCTTTGTAAGGAAACTTATCTGGGCTTCCGACAATTCTCACTTTATTTTTAACTTTCTTAACATTTTTCAAGCAATAATTTTGTTCCATTCCTTTCAAGCTTCTGATTGTTCCCAATAACACCTTTGAAGTGACTATTTATCCAGCTGGGACTGACTGTCTCTCTTGTTTGAGATACAAATTCCACACACTTTTTTTGCAGGGATTTGACAGATGCCAAGCCTTCTCCACATGCAAGTCCTCAACCACCTAAATGTAGTTGTCATCACTTCTCAAAATTTAACCTTTGAAATTAAGAACCTTAGTTATCAACCTACTTTTGCTCCAAGTAGTATTTTTCCTAATAATCTTATAAAAACTATTTGTCTCCAGACTTGAACCCAACCAACTCTAGCACATCTTCATGCTCTCTAACAGAAGCTCTTTGCCACAGTTCCCTAATATTGACTCAAACAAGTTCTACTTTTTTCTATCACTGTTTGTTTCTTTAATATCTATCATACTCCAAATTTTAATCCTCCATCAGTCCCCTTTACCTCCTAAATACCATGAGTGTTCTAATATTTGTGTGTTCCTGTCCTAACTTCTGTCATATCTTCTGTTATTCCTGAAAGATCTAGTTTTATTGCCAGGGCTCCAATGATACACAAACATCACAGTTGTTTCTTGCTAACACAACGTTCTCCCTGGAAGAGTTAACAGTCCTCCCAACTATCAGCTATCATACCCTCTAAGCAACACTCTCATCACTATTCCAACCCTTTCTTCTTGCTGTCTGTCATCCTAACCTCTGATACTCCTCTTGCTACTTGCTTGATTTTCATCTTCCAGCATCTTAAAACTAGTAGTGGGACATCATATAACTTGTTTATTTTTTAAAACCTATTTCAAACTACTAATAGGTAAATAACCCACATACGGGGGAGCTTACATTGTGAAGAGTCCTGTTTCTCTTACACATTTCTAGCCAGGACTAGCATCCCAAAACACACAACCAGAGCATTTGAAGAGCCATAGGATATGCTCCCTCTTAATGACAGGTTTATCTGGGACATGGGAATCAAAGTGTGGATCTAGGAAAACACCACGCTGTGGAAATAGAGAGTCAGTCAAGGAAGTAGCAAGAGTAGGAGAGCAGGGAAGAGTTTATTTGAATCCCAAAGGAATTTTTGATCATGAGGAATCTTTACTGCCACAAGCCCTTACCTTAAATCTTTATTTCTATCATACCATAGTAATAAGCCTGTCAATTCCTCTTAACAAGAAATTCCATCTTTGTAAAAATCAGGTCCTTCCCATTCCAGTCATTCATCCTTTTTCTGTTCTTTCTCAATTGTCCTGGGTTAAGCAGAGACAGAGTTATCTTTCTTCATAATAGCTAGCAAGAGGCTGTGTTTTGGATTTGTGCTCAGAAGGAAAGTTGATAAGGAAGGCATGTTTATATTGTTGCTAGGATATTTCAAGGTCCTTCAGCTTCTTCGCTCTTCGCAGACAGGGCAGGGGGGCTGGGAGGGTACAGCCCCAGCTACTAGCCCCAGATTTGTTCTCTGGTTACTAGATTGAGAACCAGAGTGACCAATAATCTATTCCATAACACACATGCGATGCCCAGTATATAGGTGAGGACCCCCAGGAAGATCGGCCCTTTTGGTTCCGGTGCCCTTTCAGTTTCTGTCTCTTCTGGCTCTGGATTGCTCTCATTCTGGGATGCTTTGACTGCTATCTCCGTTCCGTGAGTTTCGAGACTCCCACTCCTCCCACTTTGGGATTGTTAGCTGGGGCCAGGTGGTTGCTTACCCCCCCAACCAGGTCAGCTCTCAGTCTGGGACACTCAGACTGTTATCTCCATTCTGTGAGTGCCACCAGGAGCGGTACACCCCCCACCTGGGGGAATTGTGAGTGTGGTTTCAGGACTCTCCCTGCTTCCAGGATCGTTAGCTGGGAACAGGCTGAGTCTTTATCATCAGGTATGGGGCAGTATCACTGTGTGTCACTCAGACTCTCCCTTCTCCAGGATCATTAGCCGGGAACAGGCTGAGCCCTTGGTCATCTGGGGGGGGGGCAGAATCACTGTGTATCACTCATTTGTATATTTGTATATAGTATTATTTTCAGTATTATTGTAGTTTAGTTATTAAATTGTCTTTATCTCAACCCATGAGTCCTTTTTTTAACCTTTACCCCAAAAACTGGGATACATATTTAGCAAAAGCCACTTGGCTAGTCAACACTGGAGGATCTGCCAATCGGGCTGGTGTTGCTCAGTCAAAACCTTTACATACTACCCCTTTAACTCTCTCCCCTATCCTTGGATGGGGGTGGGAATTGTGTGAGCGGGTGTGTGTGTCTTGGCCCCCAGCCAAGGGCTATCCCATCACACTTAATCATCACCCTCCTTTTATTCCTTGGACTGTTTTGGTTGGGTTTGGGTGGGTTTTTTTCCCTTCATTGTCCTTCCCTATACACATATTTTCTTCATCTGCTTCTTTCTTCTCTGTGTTTTCCAGTATAGCAAATGTCTTCCTTGGCTGTATTTCCTCTGCAATAGTCAGCCTCTTCTCTCTTACATTCACATTCTTGCACCATCAGTCTGCCCACAAGTTCATGGAGGAAACAGGTACCTGAAAAGCTTGTCTTCTCTGCACAATCTCTTTCTCTCCTGTCACTGTCAGGCACTAGTTCTTCTCTTCCATGAGCTGTATCTACCACAGAGTAGTTTCTGTCAGGATTCAAAGGCAGGACGAGTATCACAACTTCGTATCTGGTTGTGCCCAGCATTTTTTCTCCTCATCCCCAGGCCACTGTCACACTTGCCTCCATAGCTGTCATCACATTCTCACTGTTATCAAACAAGAAGAAACACCTCCTCCCTTATTCACGGCTGTTTGTGGTTGTTCCTTATACTTACTAATGCCTTCCTTGGTCTCTTAGGTGTAAGCTTGACAATTAGCTGCTGTGAACTGTGATTAAAGACAGGAATCCTCCCTTGCACAAGGCCCCTGGAGGCGTAAGTGCAAGTACTCTTCAGGGCGGGACACCTGAAGGACAGGCTCCTTTCCATTTGATCCTGATGAAAACAAAACAACCAACCATTACTCTACCATCTCCAAGTACTAACCTTTTGCATGAGTAAGAAGCTCACGCTCCACATTTCTCCTTCCTTCCTGGCCTGGACTCAATTCAGAAAACCCTCTGGGCAAGGAAGAAACAAGACGGCAAGCTAAAACAAGGACAGACTGATTATGAGTTTGGCTATTGTGGTTTACCCTTAAGTTAAAATAATTACAAATAGCACAACATAGGACTGAAAGAGTTATCCAGCGGAGAAGCTATTTTAGCTCCTTCAGATAAATTGATTGAGAAAGAACGAATAGGTCTTTGTGCAGTTGTTTCTAACATTTGCATCCCTCATTAGTACCGGTGTTATAGGAAGTCTGGTTGTGAGGAATACACGCAAACTAGTTAAGATTTTTCTGGTACTACATTAAGCCTTAAATGGGAAAGCTGAAAGTTTTCTCTTCTGCTTGGAACAGAATGTGTTTTATGTACAGTAAAAATCAGAAACTTAAAAAGGTTTCAGGCTTACAATGGTATACAAGATATTTACTTGGTTACTTGCACGGGAAACTAGAAACATACCACTTTGGGTTTACTGCCATGACCCAAAATGCAGTTATTTTTGGAGCAGATCCCTGGGCCTGTTTCCAAAATGTTACATATTCAATACCGTCACCGTGAATGTCCACACTTGCAGATTAACATTTCCGCAATCTTGGAAGAGCCTCTTTTCTTTCCAGGTCCGATTTAGTGTTCACTCCATTGCACGCCTCAGCTATCAACAGTATACAAGAAACAGGTAGCGTCACTTTTCCCTTGTGACAAAGAAAGATAATATAATCATCAAATTGGTCCAATGGTCACACAAGATAAGTTAGTGTGTGTAGGATGTCACATTACACATGGGTCTGAGCAAGACATACTGACATACTGAGGAGTCTGCAGCTACAGTCTCTTCCAGACAAAAAAAATGTTACACCTGACTTAAGTTTGTGCCAAATACCAGAGTGTTCCTTGTTTTCCAGATGATGTGAAACCCTCAGCTTAACACTGTGCACCTTTTCTCACAGAAATCATCCAGTCTTGACAGACAGTGCTCTTTCTGCAGTAACACGTTTTCTCCTCGCTTCCTCGAGGAACACGGGCAGTGCAAAGGGTGTGAAACCATCAACCTGCATCAACCTACACAGCCTAGAAGACTGGAAAATGCGTATCCATGCCACTTCAGTGCCCACCAGGTCCATCTTTTTCTCCTCATCAGATGCAATGCCTCAGGCCAATCTCCAGTATTTCCAATACTTGTGAGAGGTGACAAGAGTCTCCACAGCATCTCAGGCAGAGGCAGGGAAGGTCAACGCCTGCCACCGGAGCTTTCCACTGTGCTGAGGACATCACTGGTGTGCAAGGAGTTTAGTCCAGTACCAGGACCGCATAGGCAGCGAAGCCTTCCAGGACCTCCAGATCTCAACGGCTTCACTTGAAGAGCAAAGCCACACTCCTCACTTCCAATTATAATAAAAACTGGGCGATGCAGATGTGAAGAAGACAACTCAGTGGCATCCTTGAGCTAACACACCTGTCTGTTTCCTGCAGCAGAAGAAAGAGGGAACATCATCCCACAAAGCTCCAGCAGAGCTGGCCATGGCTGACCCAGCGGCGGTCAGGGCCATGCAGCACTCTCAGGTGGAAGCAGGGAGGACGTAACCCCCTCAGGCCCCTGGGGAGAGCCACAGCCTCGCCCCACGCACCCACGGCAGGTGAGAAGGCTGCAGCTCTCGTACAACCAGGCCGCACAGAAACTGTTGCCGCCTTCAGAGCTCGAGGGACAGCGCTCAAGGGCCGCTCCGACGAGGCCCTTCTGCGACAGCCCCAGGAGTCAGTGCCGCCCCGCCGGCCCCGGCCGCCGCCATTCGCCGCCATTTGCCACCAAAACCCGTCGGCGGGCGTCCACGAAGGGCAGTCACGTGGCCGCGCGGCCGCTGGGCGCGTGGCGTCGCGTCACGTGACGAGCGGAGGCGCGCCCCCGTCTCGCTCTAGCCCCTCCCCATCTCCAGTCCTGCGCCGCGGGGGGACGGCGAGAGCGCGCGCGCGCTCCCCCCCCCCTCCGGCCCCCCCGCCGTCTTCTCCGGCACGTGACCCCTCCCCGGAACGTGGCATTGTGTAATCACGTGACCTGGAAACGGAGCGCATTAGGGGGGGGCCGTTAGGCCGAGGCAGCCAGGGGGGGCTGCGTACGCGACGGAGCGGGGTGCGAAGATGGCGGACGAGGAGGCCGAGCAAGAGAGCGGTAGCCTAGGTGGCGACCTCCTGGAGCTGCGGCGCCTGCGGGAGCGGCTGGTGGAGCTAGAGACGGGGCTGCGGGAGAGCCCCGAGCCGGCCGTGCAGGCGGCTACCGAGTACTGCAAGCAGCTCTGCCAGGTCAGGCCGCCTCTTCCCTTCCTTCCCTGCCCCCGCCCGCTCTCCCCTCCCCTGCGGGGTGTGTGTGTGTGCCCGTGCCCGGGTGAGAGGGAGCGCGGGGGGCCGGGCGGGAGCAGCGCCGCCTCCGCCGGGGCACTGGGGGCGGAGGGGGGGGGGGCGGCCGGAGCCGACGGCCCGGTGCGGCGGTTGGCCCGGGCGGGGGGAGGGAGCGCTGGCAGTTAGCGCTCCGGGCCGGGCACGGCGGGGCGATTAACGCCGCCACCGCCGCTCATTGTGGGCTGAGGTGAGGCGGCCCGCCCCCCTGCGTCGGGAGCCGCTCCGGCCGGGCCTGTAATCCCCTTCCCCGCCTCTCCTCCCCCCGTCCCCGGCGGCCGCCCCGGTTCTCGCGGTCTCTAGGCCCCTTTGTTGTGCTCTGCGGCTCGGCTTATCGAAGGGCCCTTTGTTCCTGGCGGTGGCGGACCGAGTGCCCCCCCGCCTCTCTCCCCGTCCCCTTCCCGCCGGCACCCCTCCTCCCCTGGAGGCGGCCGTCCGGGAGATGGGGGGGCTCCGCTTCTCCGCCGAGGGGCCGGGCAGGAGATGAAAGTCCGTCCCGGGTCCCCTCTGTGCGGGGCTCCTGCTCGGTGCCCCAACACTCCCCCCGCCCCTTCCCCTCTCCTTTCCCTATCTCTTACCCTGGAGGGATAGCGGAGTTTCTGCCATCCTGGGAAAGAGAAGGCGGGGAAGCGGTGGCGGACTAAACTCCGGTGGTGATGGCAGGTCCGTCGGTGTGCGGTGCCTCTCACCGTTTTCTCGCCCTGTCAAGGGAGCGCAATCCCCCCTCGGGAGAAGGCACTGCTGGAAGCACCATTGTGTGTTAATTCTTCTGGCTGTGTCTGCGTCGGGAAAAAGCCTGCTTCCCCGGGGGCTTGGGCTGGTCCTGAAGCGGGGATGTTTGCAGGTGTTGTTTCTGAACCGGTGACCCTGCTGTGTATCCCTTTCTAAATAAACTTTGTGGTGTTGGCTTTCCAGTTAAAACAAACTGCTCCATTTTAGTCATGTATGCATCTACACATTGCCCTGATTTCTCTTAGATACCCTTTCTCAGCTGTCATTAGGTACCACACAATGTGTAAAACAAGTACATGAACGTTTTAGGCCACAGAAATTCACAGAAACTGCTACTTCTGTAGCTTTACTGTGAGCTTAAGTCTATCCAATAAAAGTGATAGTTAGTTTACACTTTACTGGCACCCGTGCACAGAATGTAGGCAAATTTTTAAAAGGTGGAACAACATGAAGTGAATTCACACGGTTGCTTTGAATTGTGTTTTATTTGTGATTTTGTGTCTGCTTTCTTAAAGAGTTGATTCTTGGTGGTAACCATTGTGACATCATAATTTACATGCCTGACACTTCTGGATTAAACTGGGCTCTACTTTTTGCCAGCCAGGGAGATTTGCTACTAAATATTTCAAGCATGTTCCTTTCTCATATTTAATATATACGAGAGTCATATTTCAAGTTCTTTTTCTCCAGACAAAATTTCTCCTATTGTATTTGCGTAGAATGTCCGTGTAGATGCACAGAAACAAGGTTGGTTTGTGCTCGTTCAGATCACTGTGTTCTCAGTCTATTTAATCTTTGTGCCTGCTTTCTTAAATTCATACACTGTGAGGTGGAAATCTGGCTTTCTTGGCTCCAGCTCGACTTCGAACTTGTGAATGAGCTGTTCGTTGAACTGAAGTAGTTGGGTAGGTGGGAATGAAGACAACCATCCTTGACATGTACAGAGTAAGTTACCGGTTTCTAATGCAGATTTATCACTGAAATTATGGTTGCTGTCCTTAGTGAGTGGCTTTGGTAGTTGGTTCATTGATTTAAAGTTTAAGAATAATTAATAATGTTCTTATTATTTCAATGGCTGTTGCAAAAGTCCATTTTAACGGCCAAGTTCACTGATTTTCTTAAACACATGCCTTTTAAAACCAAGTCTCACTGAACAAAACAGTTGTATAGAAACTGACTTAGATAAAAATCCATGCTGTTTTGAAATTAAATACCAAGATTTATAGGAAAGCTGTGTCTGTTTTTGCAGGCTGAAGACTGGTGTGTAACACTGAGAGTTGAGACATGCCATTCAGTATTGAAAGATCCTGCTTTTCAAATTTTAAACCAAGGTCTCAACAGATGCTTAATGTGTTAGACAGTGTTTTGTTGGGCAGATGTTTTTTTTTTATACTGGTTCAACAGAGATTTTAAAAATCTGTTCACCTGTGCTAGTGGTGCCAGAATACTTATTCAGCCTCTTCTGTGGTTTTAATCCTTTACTGGGGCTAACACAACATAGTATTAATAAATCAAATAGTAGGCTTAGCTACTTAGCTTGCACTGCATGACAGAGGTTGTAGAAAATTCATGTAATAGTAAAAGCCATCTCGGAATTCTCTTTTAAGTAACAGTTTAAAGTCATCTGCCATTATTTCTAGAATAATGTCTTTGAAGATATATGCATGAAAGAATAATTTGACCGGTCATATATATGGAACTTAGTCTTATTTGTATCTTAAGTCTGAAAATGCAGTGCTGAAATATTTTAGCATTTATCTCAGTATGAGTTTACCTGTTTATTTTTTTTTCATGCTTAGTCTCTAGGCGTGAAATAACTACACAGAACTTGGAAAGTCTTGTGTCATTATTTTATTTTGCCAGGTAGTGACTCTGGAGGCCTGTAACTGCGTAGCTTGTTGCCATAAATCAACATTTTGTTTTTGTTTTTAATGAAGTGGGTAGCATAATGTTTGATAAATAACCATATTTTCATACTGAAGGAAGCTAAAGAACATGCAATTGAGTGTTGAAAGATCCTTAGGTTTAAAGGTGAATAAGAGATTTCAGTATTCTAGTATCATTAAATGAGTGGGAGTTATATGGCCAAATCCCTTATCTGGTTTTGAAAAATCTCAGTTTTAACTATT
Source organism: Syrrhaptes paradoxus (assembly GCA_013400615.1). NCBI lineage: Eukaryota > Metazoa > Chordata > Aves > Pterocliformes > Pteroclidae > Syrrhaptes > Syrrhaptes paradoxus. The sequence goes on from VZTO01007269.1 coordinate 68,511, forward strand.
TCAGTGTTTAACACCCAACAGTGTAGAGCAACTGTTACAAACACAGGAAAACAAGACACCTTGTACCTTGACAGAAAATAATGTTACAGAATTGTTTTCTTCTCCTGTAAGAATAAAGTTTATTCATATGCATTTTATATGCATCATTTCATTAGCTATAAATGTTTTGCTGCTGATGGCACTGTGAAATGATGCAATTATTCTTAAATTTTAAGGGGATTATAGCCTGGACCTTACTTCTGTACCATATCTGTGTGCATGGAGTTGTGTTGTCCATTGTCAGCATGTCATAGAAAGCATTATTTTTAACTTACCAAGTGATACATCTGTACAGATTTGTATAAAATGACTTTTTAATTGTGATTCATGCTCTTCTGTTGCAATGTGGTAATTAGCAAATCCATGACAAACAGTTATGTTGTCACAAACAGCATGCGTGCAGACTGGGACAGACAAAACAAGTATCTTCAGCTGTAGTGACTGAAAATTGAAAGTGTGAATTTTGCAAGAATTCAGAATAATCCAAAGAAAAATTGCTGTTCTTGTCACCACGTGGTGGCTGATTAGGTTCTTTTCAGACTTTGCTCTTAAAGGTGATTGTGTTCAGCTAGAGAAGACCAAAATCTTTGGGTTTTTTCCTTGAGAGGTAGGTGAACATGATGCTGATGGGTATATCAGAGCTCTTCACTGTGGGCTGTATTCCCTCCTTGTTGGTCATTACCCCGTGTGACCTTTATTTTCTTAAATACCAAATTGCAGGCTGGTAACAAATTTTCTTTTATCACTTGCTGGTTGTGAAGTCTTCTAGTACCTCTACTTATCCTGATTGTTTTTCTGTAGTTGACGTATTTAATCTTTGAGTTTATTAGCCTTCCCTCCATTGTTATTTTTAACTTTTCATCTCTCTTCTGAATCTCTTTCTGATTTTTTTGGTGGTGGTGGTTTTGGGTTTTTTTTCTTCTTTCCTGCTTTACTTTGTGGTACAAATTCTCCAAAACTGTAAGGTGGCCAGGTTTGTTGTAGTAATGTACAAGTTGTCAACATAGACATAACTTTGCCTTTACTTTTTGTATCATCTGTTCCTTGTCATGTCTGCATGTTATGAGAAAAATCCTGTGTTAAGATATGTTAACAGGTGTGCTTAGCCATTAGTAGACACATTAATATCCTTCTAGTGTAGACAGTTTACTCAATAGTAACCTAGGATATTCCTAACACTAGTAGCAAAAGTGTAATGCTGGTGGAAAAGGGGGAGGTGAGGGTGGTACAAAGGTTTTTAGCTACTTCAAAAAAACCCCAGATTTATAGCTTGTTTTTTGCTGATGTGACTGTATAGAGTTTGTTCCTGCTGTTCTAAACGGATTTTTGTTGTGTGTTGAGGTACTAGTGAAGGATTAGGACTTTAAGGTCCTACCCTATTTTTTTTTTTCTGTGTGCTGACACGCTAGAGTAGATCTTGGTAACGTTGGGGAATATAAGATGTCCCTCCTGAAAGCAAACATGCATAGCTCTACGTACCTGTAATCAATATAAATTAAAGTTATAAAGTTTTCACTAATTATTTGTTTCTGTTGGAGGTTAGTCTTATTTTCTTCTCTTTACTACAATTGATTTTCCATTTTTACACCTCACAGACTTAACAACTTTCTGGTGCTGTTACCCTCTTGGCTGCCGTCATCTTCCTTTTAGTCTCTGTATTCTCAGCTTCCTCATCAGACTGAAGATGACAGAAACAATCTTCATTTCTCTCCATAGAATTTTAAATAAAGCATTTCTTAAACCTTTTAGCTACAACTTCTGGATTTATCCAGACCTAATCTGTCTTAATCCAATGACAAATAAGTGTTTCAGTAGGCTTTATTTTTTCCTGTAGGAGTTAGAGTATGATCCCTTGCCAAGAGTCATTCTGTATATAAAGACTTCAGCGGTCTTTGAAGGGCTTATTTGCTATTTCATCAAGCACCTGCAGTTGTGATGTCCTTCCTCCTGATATGACCCTAAGATTGATACTCACTGACAGTGAAAAATACCACCAGAAAAATGTCAGGTGCCTTTTCAATACAAGTAGCTGACATTTTGTCTTTTCTTAGTGTCACGCCCAGTCTCTTACTCCAGACAGCATTCATTGAACTCTCCATTGAGTGTGTAGGTAGACATCTACCCTTGATTTGGTTTGGCTCAACAGCTAATAGTGATCTTTATGAAATACACTGTGGAATGTGAATGTTGGTAATGTTGCTATTTTTTGAGCTTTTAGTTTAATGATTTCCTGTGTAACCAGGTCTCTGTGTCTTCTTTTGAGTACACACAAATTCTACAGTTTCTACTTTTTTAAGTAAAAAGTGTTTTCTTTTGAGTCCGGTGAGTGATTTCTACACTGAACTAACCCTTGAAAGCTCCCGTCTTGCTGTTGCACATTTGCCTCTACCCCCCCCCCCGTTTCATCTTGGTTTCACAGTTGACAGTTTTTTTCTACATGCGTTACCACGAGTGTGAGGTTTCCATCATAACTCCCAATACTTTTCCATTTTGCTTTCATACCTGTGACCTCCAGATCATCTGCTGCTCGGGGAGAGATGTACAGTTGTCAGAAATCACAAGAAATCTGCTAAATGAGAGTACACCACACAGATTCCCAAGTGCATGAAGGAAAACAACTGTTATCAAACAGTGCAAACTTTGAGCTGCCTCAGGCATTTTTGTGCTCCTTCAGGGCTATAAGACCTGCCCTGTCAAATAGTCATATTATCTTATTGACCTGGGGGGTGGTGGGAAGGAATGACACCCTCCCTGATTTTTTTTAAGTTAAACTAGGAAGAGGTAGGGAAACTCTTGTTTTCAAATAAACCACCCTCACTGTTTAGGGTAAGTGTAAGCAATGTGTATAATTGTTCTAGTTCTTATCCTCAGTAATGACATCAAGCCCGCAGTGTCATGCCAGATTAGAGCTGGTCTTCATTAGAACTGCTGAGCTCTGTATGATAACTTTTTATTAATACAAATTTTCCCATATAAAAGTAAGTGGATATGACTGAAATCGTTATTTTTTTTCTACCTGTGTATCTCTCTGAAAATCAGAATCTTATTAATTTGCTTTTCTAATCATGCTAATGTCTAAGCTTTCTGCCATGCTGTCAGTCCTTTTTTTTTTTTTTTTTTTNAATTCTAGTCAAATATGTTGGAGCATAAAAAGTACCAAAATGTGATATACATGGATGGTGGTTTTGGGTTTTTTTGAGAGACGGCTAACATGTTCAGACAGCAAGTTTAGTTCAGTGTGTGTTTAGCTCATGTCTTACCAAGTGTAATTATCTTATAAAATCTAGCTTTCTGTAGTTTGTTTGAATTGTTTCCCAGTTACATATTAGGTTACTTGGACAACCAGAACTGGTGCACACACAGATATGTGTTTTCTTTATAATCTGCTTATAAAAAAGCTAAATCTTTAATAACGGCATTTTAATATTGTTGTTGGGCAGATGAGGGGAATCTCAAACTCATTTTGGTGACAGTTTTGAGTTAAAGATCTGCTGTAATACAAATCAAGTATTTTCATTTTTGTGTATTGTCAATGTAAAAAAAGTAACTTATATTCTTGATTTTTGAATAAATTGTTTCTTCTGTATTAAAAACTCCTTGAACATGGATAGATGTTTAGGAAAGAACAGTCGTAAAAACATTGTGTGTTAGTTTTGAAAACGTCCCTTTTGAACTGGCTGGAGTTGGCAGTGTTTTCCCCATGTGGCATATGTTTCTGGATGAGATCTCAGTCAGCTAGACCAAGATTCCAAGGCAGGATTAATTACTGGTAAGCCATAGCTACAAATGCTTGTTTAATCTGTTCTCAAAACTTTTCAGTGAGAAAGTTTCCAAGAAAACTCCCTGAATAATACATTTTAGTTTGTTATCTTTACTTTATTTTTTTCCCCGCCTTGCAGTCTAACTTGATCTCTTGTTGCAGTTTAAGACTACTGTGATTTATCCTATCCCATGTAGACATGGCAAGTAGTGTATTCCTTTTCTGTTGGAAGCACTTCTTAGATTTTCAAGGCTATTTTCAGTCTCTCCAGTTTTCAGGTTTGTGAATGGAGTTTTTGCAGATTTTCCCCCCCTTTCCTTTTTGCTTTGTTGCTATATGTTGTTGTTGTATGTGGTTATACCTTCCCTGCAGGTAACAATATAGTAGGAATTTGGTGAAAAGGTGACAACCCATGTAAGACTTAAGTTTTAAGTACTTAAGTTTTTAAGTTTTTAAGTACATTTTTACTGGGTTAAAGTTACTTGATGCTTTTACTGAAGTTATTAAGAAAATCCCACCTGTCAGCAAACTTAGTTTCTTGAAGAAATACTTCTAGCCAAAACTTCATACTTACAGGGTATGAAGTTTGGTTACAGTTAGTTTTCCACCATAATATTCCTGATTCTTATTGCCCATTCAAAATCTGAGAGGCATTCTGCTTTACATAGTCCTTCATTCATTTAAAAAAACATCTGAAGACCTTACTGTAGATTTCAGTTTACCCATAGTGGATGGCTGTAAACAGTAGCTGCACATCTGTGCTAGCATAACGAAACGTATTAGGTACTTTCTGTACTGGACATGTATTCATGCCTTACCTTTTTCCGCAAATCCAAACTCTGTTACCCACTTCTGAATAATGTCTATTGTTAATGTCTAGGTTGCTGTCTAAAACTATGATTATTGAAGATTCACTGTTTAAAAAACATGAAATATTGGCGCTGGAAAATATCATCCTTGTTGTGCAGGGCTGTACAAGGAGTGTATAGATTTGTTGATGTTAACGTTCAGTAAGGCTTCTCATTTTATCAAAATATCCACATTGTGTGTCTCACTTCCTTGATAAGGAATTTATATATCTATTTGAATGTTCAGTGCATTTTTTTCTCTCTAATTTTTTTTGTTAGAGAATGAGTATCACATAAACCAGAGATCTTAAGGGAAGGCGGCAAAAAATGCTCTTCTGGGGGAATCTTTGCTTCTACTGTGACTAAGAAACGGGATTTCATCTGTCCTTTTCCATTTACTCTGCCATTTAAATGTCATAATATTTTTTTTTACCCTAGGCTTTATGCAGACATACTACGTATTGTAGGTAGTTTCTACATAAGACTTCCCTAAATTATGGATCAAACTGGAAATGTTAGAAGACATCAACATACAATTTTTTCACTGTGATGTATTGCTTAAACTCATCCACAAGCCAAAGAAACTATTTGAAATTCATGTATGTATGGAGCATATCTTCAAGAAATAGTGCTCTAGGCATTGATTTATATCTACTGAAAATTTTTTGTTAGTCTTGGTTTTAAAGATCTCCGTATAAATCCTTGAGCACTTTACGATATACAATATATATAAGTCCTTGGTTTTCATAAGGGAAACTAGCATGACATTCTCATGCCATCAGGTTCTCTAAAATGATGACGTACAACAACTTGCAAATTCAAGTTTAAATGACAGGTAAACAATATGACTTGAAATTATATTTTGAAATGGTATTGCCCATTTTATTAGGTCTGTGCTTTTGCATGCGGTAAGAACTTAATGTCTTGCATTTTAAGAAGTGTGCAGGTGTTTTTTTGAGGTGTGGAATATTTTTCTATTTGTCTTTCCAAATATGCATTAAAGACAACTCCATCTCTACAGATGAACTGCACTGCTTTCGTTTGGGAAGAATTAATCCAATAACACCTAGTACTTGGCAGAACAAAGACATTCAGAAATAAGATATAAGTAACATCAAAAAGACAATGGAGCTTTATAAAATTATTCTCTGAAAATAGGCCTGAATCCAATAGGAGATTGAACTAAACTTACGAAAATGTGGCTGTATTTTTTTGTAAGAATAGTTTGATCAAATTTATTTTCCATTTTCTGTTCTGTAACTGTTGTACGGTCTTCTGGTATGTAATATTTCTGGCTTCATGATTCCCTGTATGAAGCAAAAGTAAATTAATCTCTCATCAGAGAATCAGGAAAATCTTGTGCTAGCTAATGTAGTTCTCAGTTGGTTATTTTGTCAGTTATTCTGAGCTAGTGACACAATTCTTTGTCCTTATAGGGACTCATGTAACAACTTCTGACAAAGCTCCATCCAGCTTCAGATACTGACTGTTAGTGTTAATTCTCTAACTGCTGGGCAGATGCATTTGTTGCTTTGAGAAACTTAACTCCCTGGCATAAAATTCTTCAGCATTTCTTTAGGATAAAGACTAGTCTTTATTTTATAACTCCGTTGTCTTTTAGGTTGAATATAGGAGTTACCTTCAGAGTTTTCATTTGAGGTGATAGTGAATATGATGTGGCTTTCTCAGTCTCCTATATATCATAAAGAACAGAATTAGGTAGGATTCCTTTTGTTTTCTGTTATTCAGAATGATGGAGAGAATTGATTCTGGTGAATAGACAAGTCCTGTTTGATATTTATGCATCTAATACACTGAATACTGTTTTGANATAGCGAAAATGATAGAACTTAAATATCGCAATTCTCCAGTCCTGGAACGTGCATAATGCTGTAGTTGAATCTGGCATGGCAGTTGAACCCTGCTTTTGGATACTCAGCCAGGCTTCATGAACCACATCATTGTGATGGCAGGAGCCTTGAGTTCTGCTCAGGGTTGCTAACATTCGTGAGAAGGTATAGTCTTCGTCCTCTCTTTCCTCGCACATGGACACAGTGGCAGTGCCTTGACACAGACATAAGTACATACTTGGTTTTTAGACCGAGTGAATGAATGAATCGGGTAGACATCCTTGTTGTTTTCATAGGAAATGTAGATCAGGTGGAAGCATCCTTTGGGGTGGCAGTTTGACTGTGCTGAATAGACAAGCTTAAAATGGCAATGAAGTAACCTTTCTACTGGGGAAGAAGATCAGCAGTTAAGTTCTCATCAGAATTAAAAAGGTTTGAAGGAGCAGTGGGTGAAATTGCATTCAGCTGATAAGAAAACTCATGAAAATGTAATGCAGATGAACTAGAGAAATATTTGTAATGTCTCATTTCACTTGACTGAGAGAGCAGGTTCAAGTCACCTAAATTGCAGGAAATGCACATATTTTCACATTAGGCAGTTATTTCTGGCTGTCTTCCTATTTTTAATCTCTCCATATGCCAGTCTGATAATTAAAAGAATAGGTAAATTAGATTTCCTGGCAGTGGATAAAAGTTTACTGTAATGAACATCCTACCACATTCCTGAAATGCCTGTTTAATAGCCAACTGCGGAATATTGTGTTTAACTAAACAGACTAAAATATGAAGGCTGGGCTGGCAAC
>VZTO01007272.1:14528-25689 GCA_013400615.1 Syrrhaptes paradoxus
AAAAGATGAAAGATTTAAAATGCAATAATGTTTTGTCTAAATTCTTGTGGAAATAGCTTATGACCTTTCATAGAGAAATGTGGTTTCAGCTTTCCGGTAAGAGAGCTCCCAGCTAATGATTTAGCTCTATTTTCTAATAAATAGTTGGCAAGAGACGACCACTCTTATACCCTTTGTCATTAGGGACCTATTATTTATGACTCAGAAATGAATCATTAGGCTTGGCAAACAGCAATTTCTTTGTGGCCAATGTATTTTTCCACTCGGTAGCAGAGTATGCTTGTAAATTCTTCCTAAAAATTACCATTAAAGTATCTCCAAACAGACTCTCCCCCACACTGTCATAAATTCTCTCCACTTTGGTGACTATTGGTGGTCTTCCCACCTCAGGAAAAAAAAGGGGGTTTCTTTTTTGTTCTTAACGCCTTTCATATTTCCTTCCAGCTAATTACGCTTTTATTTAATAAGGTAAATGTGTTTTGTTTTCCTTACGGTCTCCCCTCTACAGGACGAAATATTTCCTTCTGACAGAGCCTTCCTGTCTTCTGTATCCTGGCTAACTCCAGCCCTCCGAGCAATTAGAGTTGGAGAAGACCTTTGCACTTACACTTACTTGGTGGTGTCCTCTTGCCAAGGGCTTCAAAAAAAAAAAAGTAATTTTCATGGGAAGGCATGATGACACATGCTGGATACGAATCATCAGAGGGGCAAATTTCCCCAAATTCTGAAAGCATGTAGGAAAAAATAGCAAGCCAGGAGCTCATTTTCTCTCTCCCTCTCGTTCTTAAATCATTATTCACCTAGTTGAGAGACTTGTTGAATCCGTTCCTTTCTTGTCCTCTGGACATTTCTCAAGGGATGGACAACCTCCAGCTAATCAGGACAAAGGAATTTTTTAAAAAGTTGAGAAATATGGTTTAGGCTCTATTCTGGATGCAAATTTTACCAGTGCTCACTCGTGTCTGAAGCCAGGAGACAGTTTCTTAGGGAAGAGTCAACCCAACTGTAGGAATTTGATCCCAGTACCAGCTTTTCTGACATTTGGGAAACTACAGCCCATAGGTGGGGCGTCAGATTATACGAGATTTCTAAGCAGAAAGCATAAGACAAGAAGTTTTGAGAAAATTCAGGAGAAAAGTGCAACTAGAAGCTTGTGAGTGGTACAACCCTATGCTGACTATCCAAAAAGATGGAATAAACCTTGAACGTTTAAATTCACAGATTTAACACCAATCTCCTTAGGGTCTCTCGCTTACCTGTAACATCAAGCAAGGACTGCTCTGACCTGGCTATCAAGCAAAAGGAAGTTTTGGGGCATGAGGGCAGAGGAATATTAATGCTTGCCGGTGCAAAATTAAAAAAATATTCACTGAGAATAGTTTTTGCTGGCAAATAGCAGCAAAAAAACAGCTTAGTCCTGGCCCAAATAGAGAAAGAATAATGCTATTTTCCCAGTCAAAAGAGCAATTTTTACTTTAAATTTAGAGTTTGGTCGAAAGTTCTCTTCTTATTCATTTTCTTCCATGGAAAGCCTACAGGTAAAACATACACAATGTCCTAGAAAAAATACCTTTTAACTACAGTTTGCATCTTGGGTTGTTGGGTTGGGGTTTTTTATTATTTTTTTTTCCTTTTGGAAATATAGCAGCATAAGAAGGTGCCTGCAACTCAGTTAATAGGTCAAGTGAGAAAAGAGAGAAGCGAGGAGCAGAGCACTGAAACCTTTGGGGAACAGAAGAAGAGGCAAAAGGCTTGGGTGAGCCGAGCAGACTTAGGGTGTAGCAGAGAAAAATAGAAATTGCAGTATCGGGAAAGATTTCACACCGTAAGAACAATTTAAAAATGGGTTCTGAGAAGTGGAGCTCTGAACATGCAAATACTTCAGATGCCTCCTGGATTTGCTGGAAATAGTTAACAGTAATTAAGCAACCTTAGCCTGAGGCAGGGCAAAGGAGAAGTGGTAGCTGAAGATCACCACTGGAATATCTTTGAGCTGGAATATAGAAAAAAAAAATCAGTTTCTTCCTGAAGTTTGGAATTTTGTTTTTAAAAAACCACAAAGTTTTGGAAACTACTGATTTAAAAAAAAAAAAAAAAAAAAAGAAAAAGATGAAAAATAAATAAACCTTTCAATAAAAATCTGGACAAAAATAACTTATTTTTTTCCAGGATATGTCTGAGCATCTGTCATGTGGAGAAGATCACTGTGTTCTCTCTTGGATCAGATCAGAGATTCATCTCATGGGAGCATCTGGCTTTGACCAGAGACTTCAAAAACAGCTGCAAGAACCCCTCACAAAAGAAGTTATAGTTTCACCTGTTTATGGAGAACATTTCCATTTATTCCTTCTCCCTTTTCTCCCAATTCCAGTCAGATGTCAGCGTGGTTCTCCAAGTTAAAATGGAATCTGTTTCCTTCCTAAACCATTGCCTATTTCTTTTGGTACTTTAACTCTCAATGATTTTGCTCTCGATACAGATGACTAAGCCTCTGTTGACTCTTGCCGAGCTCTTCAACCATGGAGTAGTCCTCAAGAACCAGAAAGCTTTCTCTAGGTTGAGAACACCAACACCAATCTGAGAACGATACCTTTGTGAACCAGATACAACTCCTTCAGAGGAGAACATGCCCAGAAGAGCTGAAGTTTTTCATTTCAAAAGAATAAGCATCTCTCTGCCAAACTTGCATGTAACATGAAGTGAACCCATACTGAACCTTACTTGAGGTTTGAAAAAGTTTGAATAACCTTTTTCTGCTCAGTATTTTCTTTGTACCTCAACACTTTCCAGTCCAGGACAACACTGAGAGCACAAGTGCCAAAATTCAGGAGAATGAAAACAAAAAAAGAAACTCAAAATAAAAAAGAAAACACCCACAGAAGAACCCTCTTCTCTCCTGGGCATTCCTGGACCAGCTGGAAGCTGAAAATACTGGCAATTTCCCAGGGAATTAAAATCTACAGACCCAGGAGGTTAAGCAAACACCATCCAGGTTCTTGTTTGGTTGATTGGTTGCCAAAGCCCAGAAAGGAATACAATGGAAGAGTTCATCTTTCCATTTTTTTTTCTAGTTGTTTACCTAAGTCTAATCCTGCTAAACTGCCCTTGTTCCTGGAAATATGTAATTTTACTCCATATTTAGTAAGAGCAAGGATGGATCTGTAAGGAAGACCTACCTTAATGACTGTGGTAGATGGTAGGGTGGGCATCTTGTCTAAGGAATTTGTCTATTAGTCGAAAAGGGTCATCTCCAAGGGGTGATATTTCTAATTCACAGATCCCCAGACAGCCAAAGTCAGATGGAATAAGTCCTGTCGCTGTTATCTGCAGAGAAATTGGAAATTGCTACGGAGGGCAGCTTCCTTGATGGAATCACCACCGCCTCAGCTGGTGAATGTGACCTCCAGAGCAGAAAACCTGACCCAAGACCTCATCAGGATCAAGCTCAGGTCCTCCCTATTCCAGGCACGGAATGTACTGCTTAACATCTGATGGGTTTCCTTGGTGCACCCCAAGTCATCCACGGGCATCCCAGGTCCAAAGCAGTCATGCAACTTTACTCCCCCCATCCTTGTCATTGGTACCTGAACCCATCACTGTCAGGATGGAGATCATCAGCCTCAGCTGGAGGGCACGGTGGTCTCCGGACAGATACTGGCAGCGACTCCCACCCTGCTGAGGTCAGTTGACCCTCAAGCCATCCGACTGCTAGGACAGAAGAGAGGCAGGGATCAGCAATTTAAAATTCACTTAGTAATCCTGGGACTGAAAATTGTCGTACACGTAACCAAGATAAAACAACGATGTGCAGCTAGGTAGATGAATACAGGCATGACTTAAGGTCTACAGTATATATTTGTGAAAGCTGGAGTGAACATGCTGAGTTTCCAAAGACAGAGACAGACGGACACATGGGCTTTTCTCCAAGTCATGAGCCCTCACTACAGGATTAGCTCCTTTTTTTTTTTTTTATTTACACATTTTCCCTGATCTGTCCCCCATCTACACCACTGATGTCTCACTCCGAAGCTTGGCAGCCCACTGGAGATGCTGTGGTCTCCTCCACACTCAAGTGTCCCTTTGCAGACCCAGGGAATTGTCTTGACTGAGTTGATTAATCATCAAAACATTGAACAGATTCATTCTTTTAAGGGTTATATGTTTTTCATCTGTGTCATCTTCTATACGCAGAAAAAATTTTGTGCACTCAGGTAAATATAACCCAGGTTAATCTTCCCAAAGCTCCCAGTTCCTTTGCTTCTCTGGCATGTGCAAATGGTGTACCAGAAAGCTTGTGAATGGTGAACCACTTCTAGTCTCCTGGATGCTTTTATTCTGGAGAGCTAGACTTTCCTATCTCATTGGTGAACTTGGAAAGGGCTCCATCAACCCCACGTTTCATGCAAAGAGCTCAATGCCAGGAGAAGCAGCAGGGCCACCTACCCTCAGAGATGGAAATCCCATTTGGGAAGGATGGAGAAAACAGGGCAAGACCTTTCTGTGCTGGGCACAAGCAGGATGGAACCTTGGCAGTGACAAGCCACCCCACCCTTGTCTTTGGGAACACCAGTTTCACGACGCCTTGGACAGTACCGGGCCAAGTGCTGCCCAGTGTGCTGCTACCATCCGCTCTTCAAAGAGCTTCTGCTCCTCCAGAAGTGGTGCCAGAGGCAAAAGGCCACTTTTTCCCCCCTCGTCTGACAACTTTCTAATTTGCATTTCTTCTTGTGACCTTTTTTTGCTTAATATGGTTCCTCTTGTTATTTTCCACCCATGTTTATCCTCACCGTGAGGAACAACACCGCCTCTTCCCTGCCCTGAAATGCAAGTGAATCGGACACTCTGTTCCACCGAAAGCCCCGGGGGGGCAGCGGGACATTATTTTCGTATTGTTTACACTTCTGATTATCAGGCCCAGCAAACGCCCACAGGCTGGAAACCCATCCTAATTGTTGTGACTTGTTTTGTTGTTTTTTTTTTTTCCCCGGTGGAAAAAAATCTGTTAGTTATTAATCATCACCAAAACCTTGGTTTTCAGCAGCGCTGAGATGTCTATATTGCATCCAGGGAGCGACAGGCGTTGTGCGAGGAGGCTGTATCGTGGGGATGCAGCTGAGAACCTGGCTCCAAGAGCTGTTTAAGTAGCTCAGCTCCTTAAAGTGCTTTGCCATTCTGTTCTCAATAGATAAAGTCGCTTTTTGGCCATAATGGTCCCAAAGGGGATATTTGCTTTCAACGTTCCCACCCTCCAGAAAATTCTGAATTAGCTTCTGCTCCTCCTTCCAAAATCCAGTAAAACAAAGGCTTTATTTATAACATAATATAAAGTGGAGACTAAATAATAAAGTGTTGCTCTGGCTATTTACACACTGGGATTCTGTCATCCTTCCTCATGTATTCTCGTCTGTCCATTTATCTATCTAGTCACCCGTTCCCGTACACACATTATCTGGTTTTTGTTGTATATTTACCAGTCCAGGTCTCCACACGCACACAAACACAGATGCACTTTCTGTTTATGTGTGTCCTGACAGTCTTTGGAGCAGCAATAGACCTGATTTGATCCATCCATCCCCACTGTAAAATATGCAAAAATGCAGAAAACTCTTGAAGCTGTTACACACTGGAGCATATATGGAAAAGCAGAAGGACGTGGGACCTGTTGTTGTTTTAAATGCATCCCTGAACCCCTGTTTGGAGCTGCTGCAGAAGAAGATGTTTTGGAAAAGGTGCTGCAGAAATAGTCTGCTCCTCTAGCTGCACAACTGGGCATGAAAGGAAGGAAGGATTTGGTGCTAAGGATAAGTAAAACCAGCACCAACATAGTCCCAAAGAGCTGGAGAACAGAGTATTGCTGGAGTGGGAAATGGGCTGTGGAGGTCCTTGTTCCGAGCAGCTACGTGTGACCAGGACACAAAGCAGGGGCCACTTTCCAACCTCCTTCTCCTAGTGGGGCCCTATTTTCATCCTGCCCATAGCTGCACCCTCATTTTGGGAGAAATGCAGATAGAGGAAGGGAAGATGAGGATGGAGAGCTTGCACCTGCTTTACCTACATCCCTTCCCCACATTACCTGCAGGAAGCAGATGCTTGCGTCCATCATTGAAGCATCAAAATAGCCACTCCTCCCTGGTGAACACGGGTGACCGCGTTCTGGTTCTTCCAGCAGACACAACCCATCATCCAAAATGGCCTCCAGCTGAAATATAGCTCTGTCTCTGAAAAAGGGCCCAGAGCCACACGGTTCTGTGTGCTAAACCCTGACACATTGCTGGAAAGGTCCCCCGCATGGCTCTTCCAAAAATAACAAACCTTCGCAACGTGCTCTCGTAGATCACCAACAATTAAGGAGGGTGACAATCCAAACAGCCGTCTCTCCAGGGATGGAGGGAGGGAAGGAAGACTTATGAGGCCCTCGAAGAAATGTAAACCCAGCACTGTCCTGGCCTTGGGGGTTTCTGCCTGGCTTTGAGAGGCTTCATGCAACCAGGACGCCTCGTCTTTCCCACCGCAGCATGGCTCTTCAGGAGAATCGATGGCGCATCCCAAAGCTGCCAAGAACTCCTTGGATAAAGATGCTGAGATCAGAGTTTGCAGCAACTCGTGCTTCTTCCCCTTCTGTTTTTTGGACCTTGGACAGGATTGATTTCCATCTAGCCCATGCTGTGAAGAAGGTGCAGCTCGTGTGCTAGACAGCGGCACGGGGCTCTTCGGTGCACCCGCCTGTTGGGCTGCTCTTCCCAAAGCCTCCGAGCCAGGTTCAGGGTACAAATTAGACCATGTCATTTGCAATTATTTAGGAGCAGCTAATTCCGCCCCAGGACAGCTGAACGGGTGCAAGGATCGCTTTCCCAGGCCTTGCCAGCCCTGCTCTCCTGTGATGTGGTTTAACGGGAACAGGGAGCCTGCTGGGAACGGCTCCGTGGTGTTGGCTCGTGGGCACTCCAGGAACGCAGCAGACAGACAGACTCTGGTTTTCAGCCGTGCCTGAAGATCTGTCGGCTGCAAACAAGGCTGGGCTGGCTGGTTTCTTTGGCGGAATTGCTCCCGTGGTTCTCCTGGAACAAGTGTTTCACCCCCACCGGAGGAGCTTGGTCTCCTCTCTGTCCTGAGGACAGCTTGGCTGCTGCCACATCTGAAGACATGGGACATCAGAGCCACAGCCTGCTGGGTGTGAGAACAATGTCACACCTCCCCAGCCAAACAGGCCCTTCCGTGGGGAAATAAGAGGAGGAAGCTCATAGAAATGGCTTGTCCTGGCTCCTTCTCCCTTCCCAAGCACCCTGGGAACAGCAGGAAACCTGTCTGATCCACTTATGGGTCACCAGAGCAAGGATGGGGGCTGGAAGTGGTTGTTCTGACATTTAATGTGTCTGTTAACCTACCTGGACTCATGGTTTTCCAGCCCATTCCTCATCTCCAAAGGAAAACGTTGAATTTAAACCTCTAACGTGTAGGATACAGCTCTGCTAAGGGCTAAACACCCACCACTCCAAGCAACGTTCCCCCCCCCAGACCAACTCTTCACTGATGCACATTAAACAAAGGGATTATTTGGCTCATTATTGCACAAACACCGCCCCAGCCTGCGCCGTTACGTGCCGTGGGACAATACCCATCACGAGAACACCCATCGGGTCGTTCCTTGTGAACTACAGCTTCACAGCTCTGCTCCACGGCGAACATTTGAGAAGAACAGCCTCTGTTAACTTTGTGCTTCTTGGCACGGTTTGGCTGACCGAGCGGTTCAATATTAATCACACTTCCCTCTTAGGTCCCCGTTGGACTTCCACGTGAGGCCAGGATCAGTCCCCAGGTTTCTTAAACCTGGCTCCTCGCCTACCCGCGCTGCTGGGCCAAGGCACGTTCGGAGCAGACCTGGCGGAAAATTTTGGATAGGACAATTTTCCATTGGCAAACGCTGCGTCAACGAAACCCAAATATTTTGTGGGCGTAGCTCGATTTCCATGAAATTCTTGACAAAAATTGCCCAAATCCACCCCCCCGCCCATCTCTGCAACTTTGAATTTGCCATTTCAACTTTCTCCTTGTCTTTAGGATCGCCTCTCCCATAAGTCAAAGCCCACCATGTGCAGACATTGCTGCTTTGTATCGTTTTGTTTTGACTTTTAGAAATTGCATTCAACAATGTCTTTAACATTTCATACCATTGGTGCTATTTTGCCATAAAATATTTCTGTCTTGTAGAAATTAAATCTTCAGCGTTGTCAAAAATGAAGCAATCATATACGACCAAATACAAACAATCCAACGATGCTGAAACGCGACAAGTCGATGCTATGGACAAAAAATATTTTATAATTTCCAACTGGAGTTTTTTTGGAAATGCCATTTCACAAGAAGTTTCAGATTTTCACTTCTGTGTTCCAATTTGGAATAAAAACAGAAGTAGAAATGCTGGCATTTCCCCTGGGAAGGAAATTTGATTTTTTCCAAAAAAAAAGTTTTAGTAATAATCTGGTTTAGAGGGAGACGTTTTAAAACCTGTTATTAAAAACGACTGTTCAGCCAGTAAAAATGGTGTGAAAGGAATGGATTCAAATATAGATTTACAGGTTTTTTATGTTTCCCCTCCGTAACTAACATATCTTTTTATAGATATATTTCACCTTCCTAACACTCCCTCTTTGTTACAAGTACCAGACATTTCCACTCTTAGATGCTCTGATTAACCTGAGCAACTCAACGGCAAGCGATTGTTCTTAAACTTTCATTTAGCTGGGACAATTGCTGCTTTTATTTCAAAACTGAAAAAGAACATGTGTGTGAAAGCCAGTCTGGGGTTGGGTTTTTTTTTACTATTTTTCAAAATACATCATTAGATTCAATAAAAAGCATTACCTCTTCCTCCAAGCCTTGCATAATCGTTAATCTAAAACAACTGATGGAAGAAAAATGCCTGTTTTTCTCAGTGTGTGCAGAAGTTAATGCTGAGGTTGCATCACGTACAGCTCCAGGACTGGTTTCAGACCATGAGAACAGCCGCACCAAGTCAAACTAAAGGTCTTACCCCGTTTCTGACAGTGACCAGCACCACATACCTAGGAAAAATGCCTAAAGAAGAAAGTGAGATTACAGCAGTCCTCCGGGATTGTACTACCCCAGGTTCTGGGAGTCAAAAATTTCGGAATTTACTAAGATTAAATTTACATCTGGACTATCATGCTTGATAACCATGGATGGATTTATCCTCCCTAATTTATCTAAGATTTTTTAAATTCAGTGCACTGGGATATGTTAAAATAATTCAATCGGAATTATAATTCCTGGTTCCTTTTTTTCCAAAGTTCATGGGGGAAACTATTGCCTACAGAGAAAAAAAATTGTCTCAGTTTAAATTTCTCATATTTTAAATGACTTTTCTCTTATCCCTTCTATCACAGTCCTGTGAACTGCATTTTAACCAAACAAGAATTTCTGTATATTCGATTTAGATGGATAACCAATATTTGGATGCTTCTTTTCCTAAAGCTTCATAACTGAGCTGGAAACATCTCTTAAAGGAAAACTTTTTTTTTCTGGTCTGAATACTGTTGTTTCTCTCTTCCACCAAAACAGTAGAATTTCTTCATTGTGCACATCATGTGTGTGTGTTCATGGGGGAATACGTTCTGGAAAAACAGTTTTATATTAATCTGATGTAGTGCATCACTTCCTCTCTCATCAAGAGAGATAACAAAGCAGCAAAGACAGACATGGGAAATAACGTCATATTTTGTGGTTGAATTGCTCTGGTTTTGAGTGCGAGGTAGGGCTGAAGATTTAGGTTCCCAATCCTAAAGAAGTCCCTTAATGGAGGAGAGACCTGTTAGAGAGGAGAGATGTTCAGACCAGAAGGAAGGTTCAATGGAGAGATGAAGGAGCTGGTAGGGGAGATTCTTGGTGAGAAGGTGGTTTCTAATTCATCATCCCGTGAAATCTAAAGCAAAAAAAGAACCATGAACCACAATTGAGATTAAATTATTTTAGCATGTTCCAGGCGGCCTGGAAACTCCTGAGTCCGGGCTAGCAGTCAAGCCTGGACCCTTAAATCTTAATAAACTAAGACACGACTTTTTCTGGATGGGGATCAGGAGGAATCAAAGCCAATCATCTTCTCCCAGGTTTGGATCTTAAACGCAGAAGCAGCCTTTGCTTGGGGTTATCAAGCTGATCTTCTGGCCTGATATAAGATAACCCATAAAGTTAACCCTGCAACACAGGGGGGAGCAGGGTCCATTGGCACGTTGGTTTGTTTGTTTGTTTGCTTGTTTTTAACGCAGACAGCTCCAGTAAACCAAATTCATCCCAGATGTTACTCGGTTGACCTCAGAGGGGTTATTTTTTGTCTTGACTTTGATAGAGCCGTGCTGGGGTGAATTCGTTTGCAGACCTGCCACCTTCCATGGAGTGGCTGCCAAGCTGCCTTGCCCCAGGAAAATCTCCTTGCCTAGCTGGGGGACACTCAAGGTCACATTTAGGTCTGGAGCAAGTCCAAGCTCCTAGGAGGAGCAGACTGCCCATGCTCAGAATAAAACATTGATTCTGAGTCCTCCTGTACCTGGACAGATTATGCCTGAGCTTCTCTTCTTCTCTTGCACAGAGATTAGACTTCCTGCTTATGTCTCGTAAGCAAGGTAAGGGCATGTCTGGTGGCACACGAGCCTCCTGATATTTTTTTTTTCGTGCACTCTGTCCACCAGCACTTTTCCAGGCACTCCCATGCACAGATAGATCCTAACACATAGAATCCTTTCGGTTGGAAAAGACCCTTAAGACCATTGAGTCCAACTGTAAACCTAACACTGCCAAGTCCACTGCAAAATTGTGTCCCTAAGCACCACATCTACACATCTTTTAAATATCTCCAGGGATGGCAACTCAACCATGTCCCTGGGCAGCCTGTTCCAATGCTTCATGGGATGGATGAAGCCACCATCTTCGGAGGAACAAGAGTTTAGTCGTAAGGTTATAATCCTGGCATTGGAACCAAAGGACAGCTCATAACTTATTTGATTTATTAATACATATTTAGCTTTGGGACTGTGGTATAACCAAGTTAACAGCCTGGACAGACATTCTATGGATCAGAGGCTCAGCACCATTAGGTCTGACTTTGAACTTGCTCTCTCACCTGCAGTGTTGGTATCTCCAGCGACCC
>VZTO01007273.1:0-16061 GCA_013400615.1 Syrrhaptes paradoxus
CCTTTCCCTCTGGCACACCACACACACATTACAACCTAATTACTTTACATTACAAATCTTTGCTTATTGTTTTCCAATGGATTTTCAGTCCAGATGGTGGTATTTGTATCTATCACAAATATAATTTATTAGAGAGGGACATTTTACCAGGTATTTCACATCATATATCATATTAAAACAAATTTGTCTACTATTTTCTCCTTAGCTAACATTCTTCTGCCTTTTTTTTTCACTGTTAATTTTCCACTTCTTCTTGTATCTTGGCATCTAAAAAGTTCTCAGGTATTTTTCAGACGTCCACTACCATGGATTAAGTTAGCCATATATGAATCCTCAGACAAAAAGGATTTTTTTTTTTAATAAATCGGTGATAGTCACTCTTGGACTTTTCTCTAGACTGTTTAAATGTAGAGAAATTAGTGGAAGGTTCTATAGTTGTAAGTTTTTATACAGCAAAATTTTGCCCAGGCTTATGCGGAGGTTTTAGTGCCCTCTAGTGTGTTATAGTTTTAAGTTCCCTGCCCCACCCCTCCCGCCCCAGATTCACTAGTTCCAAGTATGTACAAGATAAACAAACTGAATTAATACCCAGAGATCTGAACAGTGTCCAGTGAGGACATGAGGTACTGTAGTGATCATAGCTCTTCAAAACCACATGAGTGCTTACAAATTTAAGAAGCACTCGGCCACATATGATTTTTGGATGGTGAAAGCCTAGGTACATTTAATCTTGTACAACTGTATGCAATGTCTAGAAAATGGTAGTCTCTGTGGGAGGCAGTGAGAGGTATCCGAGAAACCTGAGCAAATTATTTGGCAGATATTTGTTGGCATCCCAGTATCTGGAGGGGAAAATATTGCACCATTCTCAGTACCACAAACACTGCTTTGAATTGTTGCAGCTTGCTTTCATGCTGTTCACATGATGTCTGAAGGATGAGACCAATAAGTATTTTAGAATTTTTTGGGTTAGGATCAGAGACTGAGTGGAAGCAAAGATGCACTACTACAGATTAGAACAATATGGGAAGGAAACAGACTCATTGTGAAAGAAAAAGGAAAAATCAGGATAAAGAAAATGTCTTCAAACGGAAGAAAGTTAAAATATTGGGACAGACAAAGAGAAGACTAATGCTTAACTCCTGTCATGGCCATAATTAATCAAAATATATGGGAGAGGTTCCAGTTCAGAACTAAATTCAGCAATGCTCACAGGCATTTCTCAAACTTTTCCTTCCACATCCACTCTGCACGTCCTAATTCTATTGTCTACCATCTGAGGATTAACAGATTTCATGCAGTGAAGGAAAAAGAAAAAAAAGAATAAAAGGACCATTCAACAATATTTTCCATTTTTACATTGAATTAGTGTTACAAATTCCTGTTGTTACAGATTGTCTTTGTAAACTTTGCCAAATTGTTTTGTGTTTAGCACTACGTATATGTCTTTCTTCGGTTTTTATGTCACCATCAATTAGCATAGTGTCATTGCATTGTGGTGACACTAAGATTTCTTCATTTCATGTTAGAAAACTTTGCTTGCAAAAGGAGTTCTAATTTTTTTTTCTTTTTCCAATTGTCTTCCTTAATTTTGATTTGAGTACATACTTGTTAGAATTTCCCTCATATAATTTTTTTCCCAAACTCTGCTATTAATTTTCCTAAATTATTCACAGTTATTCAGCTGATTCTCTAAGTACTTTTGTTTAGTTAAGCTTTCTTTTTGAACTGAAACACTCTGGTGAGGTGTATACAATTTAGAGAATAAAATCACGTTTCTCTCAGCCTGGAAATTAGAACTTCCTTTTGTTTACCAGCCCAGGTATAAAAAGTTTTACATTCAGTTGTTCATTTTTAATGAATGACATAAATCAAGGGCCTCAAATTTCTGGATGTAGATTCTCAGTTTTTACAACTTAATAGAGTTGATTGGTTTAGGTAGATAACTTGATCTTTAAATAGGAGGGGTTTGGTTTTGTTTTTTTTTACTTTGAGATTATTTCAAGCTGGGGTTTATCAAGTAACTGGTGAGGCTGTCTACTGAGTATAAGTGCATTTTGTGAACTGTGTGCGTCTATGATGCTACACTTAAATTATTCAGTATAACATGCAGCTGACCATGCAAATGTTATTGGAGAATAGAAAAACAAAGTAAAACAAAACAAAACAAACTCCCCACAACAAAAAAAATCCTTGCATTTTTGCTTGTCTAGTTCACTTTATCTCATTTTATCTGTAGGGAATATGAGGAGCTAGGGCCTGATCTGGGGCAAATTGCTTTAAGTTCACTAGCTCAGAAGCCATACAGAACCGATGCAAAGTTTATTTTCTACATAAACTTCTAATTGCATAAAGCCTAGACTTCCAAACCAGTGCATGTAGTTTTACACTGTCCTCTTCCTGGGAACAAGGAATACAACTGTTTTGTGTAACAATAACTAGATCTGTGTAAACTAGTGTGTATAGCATCGGCTCCTATTTTGAAAACATGCAACAGTTCTCCATCCTGTTTCCAAAATTGTATCAAAAACTTACTACTTTGAACTCAGAACTTCTAGTAGATTGTTAAGGAAAAACTCTCTTGTTTATCTGGGTTCCTTTTTAAGATTTGTTTTCAGCTCTTCATTGTTCCTACTTATTTGTGGTATTTAACTTAACTCACTAAAGCTTCTCTGAGTACCATCTGATGAATATCATTGTTGCTTTTGCAAGACAGCGTGCCAGAAAAAACATCTGTTTTTAAATGACAGTGAATTAGGCCAGCTCTCTGATCTGAATCCTGGGAGGCTAGAACATAGAGCAGGCAAGCCCTTTCCTTTTATGTATATAATGCAAAAGACACCTCTGTTTATTGTTTACTTTAGAAAAGCTATCAAAGTATAAACAGAAAGTGTAATAATTTTTTTTTAAAAGGAACAAAAAACCCGACAACAAAATATCTAAATATTTCAAGAGCTCTTAAATAACCCAGTGGTGACAGGCACCATTTGTGGTATTACCAGGAAATACTGTACCATGTACTAAAGCAACAACATGGTCTCCGTGTGGCAACAATGGTAATAGCACACAGCAATTTGCCTAACCAACGTTGTGTTTACATGCTGCTAAAGTAGCAAAATACTTGAGGCCCTAATGTGTACAGAAACTGGAAGCTGCCTATAATGCCAGAGGAGTTTTACCTTTACAGTTTAAAAATCATATCTTAAACCAAGCACTTTGTTACTTACTGTATAAAAAGCTTCATGAACATGAATGTGTAACTCTGTACATTTTGTCTCCCCATGTAGCTGCTTGCAAGTGCTCCACAGAGAGAACCTGATGCTGGTTTTGATCTGAATGCTTCCGGACACTTTTCAAGAAGTCTTGAAGGAATCACCACAGCGAGGTAATCCTATCCTGAGACAAAAGACCATTTAAGAATCCTTTTTTTTTTTTTCTTCTTTTTCCCCCTCGGTGAAAAACTAAAAGGAGAGAATTTGTTTGATTCATTATGGAAATCCAGTTTTGGAGCCTGCAACCATTACTTTGAGAATCACTGCATTAAAAGGAACATGACAAGGGAGGCAAGGGAAACCATTCTAGATAGTAATTTCTGGAAGATGTATTCTGGTACTCGTGCCATGTCCTGACTATTTCTACAGCTTTTCACAAAGCATTATAGCCAGTATTTCCAGCTTTGAAAACTAGTTGGAAATAAGGTTATATTTTCTTATGGTATTATGACATATGCTATTCTAGTCCCAGACAGATATACCAGCAAGAGAGATTTTGATGTGATGATCTAGAATAACTGATCTGAAATTGTCTGTAAAAATAAATAAATAAAGAAGATTACAAATGCAACAATCTTTGCTTGAATTTGCTGCTGCCACTGAAAAAAGACAGAAACAGATGGACATTTAAAGGTTTGTTTCCCTACAATTCTGAATTATATGGGCATTTGAACCTATTATCATATTTTTGAACAACTTTGTGGTCTCGTGCAATTAAGTAGGTACATTACTTTGAAAGATATTGTGAAGCTTGTAAGAAAACTTTCACAATATCCACCATCATAGAGAAAATTTTCCATTGGTAAATGTGTATTATGGGGCCTAAGATGTTCCCCAAAAGGCTGACAAATTTTTAAAATATTCTACAAACAGAAAAACCCACTACTACAAGAACTCCAGAACTTTTAACTTTTTGAAAGATATTTAGATAACAGTACTATAGGTATTGTATTATGCACTACATTTTAAGTAAACATGTCCCAGATATCTTCCTCAAATATAAATTAACTCCAAATTTGTTAAGACTAGTCATAAAATTATGTTTTTCTTTTTCCCCACTACCTTTTTTACATGGAGAGATTGCCCATAGCACAGAACTTGCTTTTTTAAAGAAGATTTTTTCATTTTGAGAATATGTATACAGTTCTGCTGAGCAGAACAGTTTTTCAGATCCTTCTTCCAGATTTCTGTCTTCCAAAGACTGGAAGGGTAATGGACTTCTATGATCCCTGTAGTTTTTAAATTTGTGAGTCAAAGCTCTGTGGGAGATAACCACTAGCTCTACATTGAATGCTGTGGGTTTAGTGACGTGCAATGTACTTCTGGAGTAACTCAACTAAAGTCAGTATATAAAACCCATGTGAGATAAATCTGGATACAGTTAAGCTTAATGTTTTATTTTTCTATTAATATTATAATTTTATGCAAACCTTTTATTGACAAGCAAATTGATAGAACCCTTTTTAAGTACTTTATCCCATATTCTGCAGCAGAGAAAATGAGAACAAGCAGAAGTAACAGTCAAGCATTTATGTCAATTCAGTGTGGCTAAGATGCTAAAATATATAATCAGTACCTTGCTGACTAGGATACAGAGAAACCAATTCATCTGAAATCCTGAGTTTCCATCTCTATATATGTTCCTTTCATTGCATTGTGTAGATTCCTTGGTACTTTTTGCTGTGGTACCATTCCTTGCTACTCATTTTGCAACTCCATGAAGAAAATTTTCCACCTAGGAAGACTAATAGACCAGTAAATATTGCTAATGGCTATTCTGCATTCCCCATAACAGTGTAAAGCAACTGGAACACAGTAGTTAATGTTAACAATACAGATCAAAACCATGGACATTAAATCGACCCTTTTGTCAATCCATAAATATTTTCTCCAGCCTGATTTAAAAAGAAATAGGCAAAAAGCTTTTCTGGTCAGTGTTCATGCATGTCACCCCCATGTTTGTTCAATTTTTGGCTTTGAATACTGAACATTTTTTTCTGGGTTTAATTGCTACAAATATTTGGTAAGTCATGAATGGGAGGAATTAATGAAATACATAATTTGGAGTTGTATGTGTGAATTTTCACAGGAATGTATGTACACAAGTGTATACACAAGTGATCTGTCTGACGACTACTATCAATACTTGAAAATGAGGTTCTTGATTTTTTCTCCATCCCTGTTCCTGAAGGCAGAATGGGGCTTGTTGAGTGTGTGAGAATTCTTGTAATACACAGTCTGATTTGCAGGGCAATACAAAACAGGCATTTCCCTTGTGTATAGTGGTTCTGCATTCTTTCACACTCCAGCATCATCCCAGAGGGTAGAGTAACCCTCTGACTCTGAAAGGAACAAAGGAACATTGTTTTCTGATTAGATTAAATACAACAGTTATCTGAGATTTTGAAGTCAAAAACTGTTTACGCATAATTTGAGTATAATGTCTAACTATATGCTTTTGCTTCTGTAATCTTGTGGCATACAGGTCTGTGTCATATTTAAGTGCAAAAAAAAAAAAACAAACATTTGAAGAAAAGGTAGTTTTTTTCTAAATTTGCCTGGGCACAGAAACTACCAAATCAAACAAACTTTTATTTTCAGTTCAAATATGTCTACCATCCTGAGTTAAACTTTCAAAAATATGATTTATATTTCATTGCATGTATCATTCAGACTATGTGAATAGAATGAAATTTTGGCTATGCAATGCTACGTAATAGTACTTAATGGATGGAACACTCAGAGAGACAGGAAACTTATTTTATGCTAAGTTGCTCTGTTCCCTGCTAACATACAGGTAAAGACAGAAAAGAGGAAAAGTGAGGCTGAAGGTCACATTACATAGAGGGTCTAAATAATTCTCCTTGGCTTTGGTATGAGGGACAATTCAGCTAAACTTTGCTTTTATTCTCTTTTAGTTATCCTAATGGATTTGTTCCACATTAATTGGTCTAAAATCAAAGCAAGAGATCCCAGTAAGTGACTTTTGACGTGCGCTTGTAGAAGAAAGATCAAATCTTGTGGTGGGTTGAACTTGGCTGGCTGTCAGGTGCCCACCAAGCTGCTCTATCAGTATCTTAACAGGACATGGTGAGAAAATACAATTAAAAGCTCATGGGTTCAGATAAGGACAGGGAGATCATTTACCTGTTAATGTCATGGGCAAAACATACCTGACTTGGGGAAGATTAGTTTAATTTATTGACAAGTAATTGTAACAGGGTAGGAAAATGGGAAATAAGAACAAATCTAAAAACACCTTTCTGCCACCCCTCCCTCCTTCTCAGGCTCGATGTCACTCCCAACTCTTCTACCTCCTCCCCTAGAGTTGCACAGGGCAGGAGGAATAGGGATTGTGGTCAGTTCATAGTGCTTTTTCAGTAACTGCAGGTCTTCAAGAACTGCTCCAGTGTGGGTCCTTTCCACAGGGTGCAGTCCTTCAGGAATAGACTGCTCCACCGTGTTTTCCCGACAGGGTCGCAAGTCCTGCCAGAAAATCTGCTTCTGCGTGGGATCCCCTCCACAGGCCGCAGTCCCTGCCAGGAGCCTGTTCCTGTGTGGGCTCTCCATGGGCTGCAGCTTCCTTCAGGGCACAACCACCTGCTTTGGCTTGGGATTGTCTTTGGGCTTCACTGTGGCGATGTGCTCCATCAGGGACCTCCATGGGCTGCAGGGGTACAGCCTGCCTTGCCAGGGTCTTCTCCACAGGCCACGGGGGAATCTCTGCTCCAGCACCTCCTTTTTTGCTGACCTCGGTGTCTGCAGGGCTGATTCTCTCATTTTCCCACTCCTCTTTCTTAGTTGTTGCTGTGCAGTGTTTTTTACCTGTTCTTAAACATGTTATTACAGAGGTACTACCACCATCACTGATGGGTTCAGCCTTGGCCAGCAGCAGGTCCATCTTGGAGCAGACTGGAACTGGCTCTGTCCAACATGGAGGCACTTCCTGATGTTTTGTCACAGAAACCATCCCAGCAGCCTGCCTCCCCACCAAACTTTGCCATGTAAACACAATACAGAACTATAGCAGACAGCAGGCTTTACTTGCTTTACTTTCTGGCTTCTGTTCCCCTCTACAACAGCATTTTAACAAGGACCAATGTCAAGATTTGGAAAACACATCCGAAGCTAGCGCTGCATGTCCAAATAGTACTTGCTTATTCCCACACAGTCCACTTGAGTAAAACCTGCTTAAATGAAACTTGAATTTGGAGTAAAAGGTTCTAAAAAACCCAAGATAGCTGATAACTGGAGAAAGTGCTATTGTTTCTTAATAAGAAGTTCCATTCTCTTCCATAGTTGCACAGAAAGATCTTGAAGTTTCTACTTAGCCACAAACACAGTGAAAGAGAACCTACATAACTTCTAATGGGAATTTTGAAATAATTTGTTTCTAAAATACTAAATTATATATAGATAAAACATCTGAAAAGATCAGAAACCAAAAAATAAACTCTCTAAATGAATACCATTTGCACAGACTAGCATTATACTTAACTTCCATCATTCACAGCTTTTCTGATGTGTTCTCTCATACTACAGCTGTGTAAAAGTTGGAGATCCCAATACCTCCAATAGCTTCTCCCCCCACAATACCAGTATTAAGTCCAGATTCCAGTCTGGACTTAATATTTACAGCCTGGGAGCTGAAGTATCCTCCTCTGAGAAATGTCATGTAAAACAAAACTTCCAGGAGAACAGGATGTTATTCGTGGTAAGGGAGGTAAACCAGCACTCAAATCAAAGTGTGCAAAGTGTCATTAAAAATTATTTATTGACATTCTTATGGTTATTGTAAAGCATAGAATACAGTCAGCATAAACTATATAAAAACATAGAGGATACAGGGGAAAATAGTGAAAGAATACTTATTAAAATTAAGATGAAAATTTACAGGAAAACAGAAACAGAATAACTGACTACTTCAGTGCAGAATTTCAAATCAGAGAAACTTATGTCACAGAGATTTAAGTCACACAGACTCTGATTAATAAATAAGCACACAAGTAATAAAAAAAACCCCAAACGCCACTATATATAAATGGCATGGAAGACTGATTGACAAAGAAAGGTAGATTCCCAAGTCCTCTGAGAGGCTCAGCTCCTGAATATTTCCAGGTCTCACTCAATCAGAAAACGTTAACATCCTTAACATTTAAGACATGAGGAATTCTATCTCAGTCTTGAAAATCTCAATTGAAAAAAAAAGTTCTATGTTATAATCTATTTAGCGAATCATAGAAAGTAGCAGCTAAGCTTGCATTTTGAGTTAATTGCATTCTTAAGTGCTTTGGAGAGCAGTTATAGACAAATCTAGGCCTCGGGTCACCATCTCCTTCAGTTTCACTTTCAGGGTCCTCTTTCTACTGTCAACCTTAGAAGTGATCCAGTCCCCAAAGGACTGCTGATTGGGCATTTGGGAAGGATAAAGACAGTTTCTCTACCTGATCTGAAATCTTTGCACTGTACTTATTCAGGGTTATTATTTTTTTTTTATGTCACATTCAGCTTTTTCACCTTGTTCTAAATTAGAGTACCAACTGACAGAGACAGCAACTCCTGTCACCTTTGTACAGCACACATAAAATCACATTGTAAACCTGAGGAGGCTTTCACCCTTTAAGTACAAATAAGAATCAGAAAATATGTCACTGCTTTGGGACCTTATTTAATGTTGAAAATCCAAGAAAGGTTCTGCTTTGTGTTTGTGTTTTCACTTCCATACGTACACACGTACAAGCACACACACATACAAACACACACAAACATACCTACTAAAATCAATCCTTTTAAGGGAAAGTTGTATCTGATAGATTCTTCTGTCTGTTCAGCACAGTGAAATGGATCTTTTAAATTTAAAACCATTTTCTCAGCAGTGAAACGGATTTTTTAAACTCAAAATAGGCCAGAAATGTCTAAATGAAATTCACTTCTTCATTTGTGCTCTGTACAGATTAAATGTTTTTGAATATGTTGTTTTTTCAACCCAGTCAGAACTCCCAATGTAGCTTCACATTTAAAATCTGGTAATATGCTGTTCCTTTTTATTGACACTACCATTTATCCTGAATTAAATATGTAACCTAAATTAAATGATGCCAAAGAAACCCATAGAAATTCTGTTACCTTTTAATATTGAAATGCTGAATGACTGAAAAATGTGGTGCTTAAGAAAGACAGACTTGTAGATGTCTTGTAAGAGCAAATTTTGAACCCTTTGCCCATATTCATTTTATTTCTGAAAGTCTTTTATCTGTACTAAAAATAGCCTTACTGATCTACCCTGATATTTTAACTCTACGAACTGAATAAGCAATGATCATACAAATATGACTAAATTTTGCTTTATAATTATAGCTACATCTGATTTACAGGATATTTTTAAGTATATATTTGCCCTGTGAGGTTAACATAATGTTTCTCAGTTCTGAAAATCCACACTTCAGAATCACTTTGTGGTTTGCTATCCCCTTATTTGCTTATCTGCCATTGTAGGAGCTACTACTGAACCACGTGTTCTTCTATTCTACTCACCGATACAGTTTCTGAAGTTACAGATTATAGTAATGTAAATTTTATATGCTACCATACCTATAATAATTACTTTTAATTGTGTAAATCATGTAGAAATGATATATATATTATTTTTTTCTGTGTGCCAAGAGAAAAAATATAATAGGTAAATAAATTTATTTACCTTTACATAACTGTTAGGCTTTCCTGGAACCCAGCCAGTGAGGTGAGGTCTTCAAAAGTCACCCTCACATAAAATTTGTAGTTCTTTATCCCCACAACAGAGTATTCAGGGGTTAGTGGACAAGTCACAATGTTACTGAATTTGGTAGCACAGGGCATGAGCAAGGAAGAAGGTGTTTGAAACCTCGGGGATTAATTTATACTCAACACAAATTCTGTTCAGGAAGGAAGATATATGTCCCAAATCTACATCAATTTCAGGGAAAACGAGACCAAGGACAGGGGTTGTCAAAATAATATATTCTATCCCCTGAGGAGATGTGTGAAATATCTTGAGACTTAGATTAATTAGACAATCTTTTAAACTGATAAGAGCACAGGAAAAATGTAAAGACAAGCAACACTTTAATTCATATGTATAAAAAATATATTATGTAGTGGCTATTTTCTTATACTGTCTCTCAAACAATTTTTGTAACTTTTTATAAAGTTAGGTGTTCTTTTTAAACTTTTACTTTGACATTTTCTTCATGATGAGTGATTTAGGGGCTCATTAGTAAAGTTCAATCTTTCACATTCTTTAGGCACCAGGAATCCTCAACAAGAGCATGAACAGAAGCCTAATATTTTATAGAAGTTATCAGTATTCTTTCTATAAAGTGCTGGGTAAGCATATCTGTCCATCGGAGTGTGGTGACAAAGAGACATGAAGCGGAAAACACTGTTCAAAACATAGCAAAGAATAGGTGTCTCAGTTTTTGCATTTTTTTTCTTTTAATTGAAGGACAACTTAACTCAAATAACTTAATAAGCAAAAGGTTGTGGAACCAATACTCCCCCATTTCATCAACACTAGTAAAATTACAGCTATCTCAGCACCACTGTCAGAAAAGATTTAATAGGAATGACATTTATTAATTCAAGAGCATAAACAGGCACCAGGAAACAGAAAATACATAAAACAGAAAAATGTGGAAAAAAAAGACTTCCATCCATGCCCTGATTTCTATTCCTCAAAGAATTCATATAACTTCAGTTACTACAGTCTGAAAGGAAGCTCCACTGCCATTTTTTTTCAGGCTTCTTGGGTCCTAACTGGTTGCAAAATCACTTACTAAGAAATCTACTACTTCCTACAGTATTTGCCTTGAAGAAACTCACTGATGTCTAGACAGTAGATTCTGGGAGAACAACAAAAAAAAAATCATCATTGTGTTTTGCCCCTAGAATTTTACTGACTTTGGAGATTGTGCTCCATCTCTTCCTCACAAGTGAAGCTGGTCTGCTATTCTTCTCTTGGGTTGTGTTAAAAGACCTTGTCTTTAAATTTGTTTCGGTTCCACTCATTTTCACAAGTTATTTCATAAATCCCTCAGGCAGAATTTAATATAGTTGCATTTCTTTATTTGAAAGATTAGTGTACTAATTAAGTAAATATATCTATGAAGTTTATTTTTCAATGAAATTAAATCATTGTTTTCAAATCAGTGAGCAAAACTCTTTTTGTAAGATGAAAACTATTGTTATGAAACGAAATAAAATCCTGAGCACAATAAAATTAATTAAGCCAAGCATAAGCGAGGCTTTTAAAAATCTGCTAATTATGTTAATATTTGTATTTGCCTTTTGATATTTGAGCTTTAGAGTTTTAAAAATGTGTCTGCCATATGCCTTTTTAAGAAATAATTCAAAAAGAATTTGAAAGCAGAAATTCCCACGCTGTATCTCTCCTGATGTTAATGCACTAATAAAAACCACTAAAAGAATCCTGTTATGAACAATGACATAACATCTTGTATACTTTTTTAGCTGTTTTAAAACTGTCCTTAATCAATAACAACACTTGGTACAAAATTGTAAGGCCTTGTTTCACAGTAACATATAACATAGTGGAAATTGTGCTGGAAATTACAGGATGGTGTCCTGCTGAGAGAGAGAAGCAGTGAAACTATCTTGGAAGACTCATAACAAAGACAGACAATCTGAGACAGAGTTTTTGTGCCACAAAGAGAATGTGAGTAAATGCTTCTTGCCTGTTGTAGCAGAGACAGAAAAGTCTGATCTAAGATATCGTTGCTAGTCCCATGTTCCTACATAAAAAGTAAAGTCTGATAAAAAGCAATGGCTAAGAGTTGCCTTTTAGGAGATTTGCATCCCAGTTCCTGTACCAGGATGTTCAGAAGGATCTGAGAAGTTTCTAATTATCTGGATACTACTATACAGTGGGTCTTCGTAGGTTAATCCATCACGTCTGCCAGATCCTGTCAGCTGTGACAGTATTTTCTGTGATCTGTGTAGGCCTATGGTAAGACCACCCACTTACACCATACAGGCCAAAGAACAGATTTCAGACTAATTTTCTGTTGCTAGTTATTAATCAAATTTAACTGATTTACCTAAAAACAAGTTTTAATATTCTACCTGAATCACCATGTTCCTCTTCTCATGTAGTTCGGAAATGTTTAATGACAAAATGTTCGTCACTCTACTAAGTAGTCTTTCATATTATCGTATTCATAATCACCCGAAGGATAAAATCATAAATAAAACTGACAAGTGACTTCATGAATGATCACAAAATTAGATTTTTATGTCAGTTTCCGATTTGCCTTATAGGTGCTGGTGGGAGGGGAGGGAGCTGGCATCCAGGGAAGTAATTTTACTTATCCTGAATAATACCTATATCCTAGAGCATTCTGCTAACCTTCACTGCAGGATAGCAAGTACTTGGAAGGAAAAAAGTTATTTCATAAGAGATTAGTCACAGCTATAATTCAGGAGTATATGGGTTATATGTTTTCAATTACTGGAGGGTTTAGGTATCAAATAATTCTCCCTGGCTTTGCTGAGAAATGTTTTATGATGCTGCTTTGTTTCCATTTGATAAGCTAGCAGCTTCTTGTGGCTGGAGGAAAGATTCCAATGACTACTTCATCTGTATTAAACCATTTGTCATGGAGAGCTAATGGATTAAATAGACTACTTTTGTGCGTGTGTGAATTTAATACAGATCGCACTGTTTAAGAAATGCACTAGATTCAAAAGTATTAATGCAAAATAATCATAAACCATTTTAAAAATAAGTTAGGGAAAATCTAGGTGCAATGGTATCAATTATAGCTAGCAATTCAATAAAAATATTTCAGATAAGAATGTTCAATACAAATATTTCAGATAAGAATGTTCAATAAAAATTCAAAAAAAATGTTTCAGATTTATCTCTTTCCCTTTTGGCCAATATCATTTGCATGCCTGTTTCTTAATTTTTATTAGACATGCAGTATTGCAGAACAATTTATAGAAAGAGAGATTTTTGGTCCTTTATTGTTTGGGTTGGGTTGGGCTTTTGCCCAGATTAGTATCAATTCTTTTAAGAAATATCAAGGCACATATGCAAATCTTTGATTTCAAAATGCTTCTCTGTAGAGAGTTTTTGAAACTAAAATTTCACAGCATGGTTTGGGTTAATCACAGTTGTATACTCCTAGAGGTTGCGTCAAGGACTTACAACGAACTGAGGCTTCATTCTAATTAATCAAATAGATCTTTTCTGTATTTTAGTTACATCACTCCACCACTTCTGAATAAAAAATACATTATCATAACTATATTCTTTCAATTTATAAAAGTAGGATTTTTTAAACACAGTCAGAGTTAATATTTACAGGTTGCATTTACCTTATTTCCTGATATAAGAAAAAAATTTTTTTCCTGAAAAATGGAAAGCAGTCACCTAAACAAAAGTAATTAAACCACAGTTAAATTTTTAACTGATTGAAGACAGTGGGCTGAAACAAATAATATCTACCCAAGAAGCTGATAAAGCAAAAATATCTTCACTATGGAACAACTGGGAAAAAATTACCTTTTCTTCCATGGCAAAAATAATCCTTGTCTCCTTTGAGTCCTACAGCAAACCAATGGACTATAGTGAATGGCCATTTTTCATAGATACTTTATTTTTAAAAAGTTAATTTATTTTGTCTCCAAAATGTTTTACAATATTTATACAGTACAGAAAGTATAATTAATGAAGTATATGCTGATGTGGGTTCAGCAAGTTTTGCAGAACTGCCTCTGCACTATCCTAAGAACTTGACAAATATCACCAAATGAAAACATTCCAACTAACCTGAAAGTTCAATAGTATCATCTCATCTTTCTACACACTACCAGGAGAAATACAACCAAAGTTACTTAAAATAATAATAAAAAGTACACCTTTCATTCAATGAGACTACTTTTTCAATTCTATAGTTGTAGTTATCAGTGGGGCTAGAATACTAGTTGCCATGTCAGAGTTTCTGTACATCAAAAAGGACATATGTAGCTGTCTTTTCTTTCCATGTCCCAAATATACCTAGTCAACACTCAAAAACTTCTCAAGCAGCCATTAGAATTTCAGAGAAGCAGTTAACAACTTTATTACAAATTAGTACTGAAATAACACTATCATACTTGCATCCAACTATATGCACTATGTGCAGTATATATAGTGCATAAACTATATGTAATACATATAGTGATTGTAGGCAAAGAAAATACTTTGTTCTCCTGCTCTACTTATCCTTAAGATTGTTTCTCTACACAAAATTACAAAGTTTACCCCCAAGAAAAATAGATAAGAAACGCCAAATCAAGTGCTTCTATAAACAGATTTAGGGTAACAAAGATTATAAACTGTTAGAATCTGTGTCCCCTGCTCTGCATCAAGTAGATAATAAGATACCCTAATGAAGCAAGTAAGTCTTGTTGGACACATTGTAGTAAAAAATAATGAGTTCTTAATTAGATTGCTAGAGCCATATTAGAACCTCCTTATGGAGGTGAATGTACCTCATTACTAAAGATATGTATTCCACTAGGAATATGTTAGTTTTGGCTTCATGCTGGTGTTTTTTCTAGAATTAACAACAAACTTTATTGTCATACTTTACTATATGTCTGAGCTGTGCTCTGCCACATCAGTCTGTGATTGCAGAACAGAGACCCTCCCCACAAGTGCTGATGGCCATCTCCAAAACCTATTCAAGAGTTGCATAACAAGCCAGATGTTGAAATTTGCATGGGTTTGCACAGCTGAACCAATTTGGCTGTTAGCTTTCCTTCTCCAACAGAGAGACTGTTTCTGTCTTTCCTGTTAAGCGCCAACATGAAATATATCATTAAATATTTGCTTTCCTGCTTTTGGTTTGCCCATAACAGTATGTGAACAGATGTGTCACCTCTGTTCTGGTCTCTATGGTGAGCTATTAGTACGCTCTACAGATCACAGTTAGAAACCTGTTTAA
Organism: Syrrhaptes paradoxus; assembly: GCA_013400615.1. Taxonomy (NCBI): domain Eukaryota; kingdom Metazoa; phylum Chordata; class Aves; order Pterocliformes; family Pteroclidae; genus Syrrhaptes; species Syrrhaptes paradoxus. The sequence goes on from VZTO01007273.1 coordinate 15,260, forward strand.
CAGGTGGCAGCACACCAAATAAATGTACACAACCCTTGAAAATTTGCTTAGAGTAGATTCAATCATGCTCAGATGGGAAGCTTTGAGATTCAGTTACAAAAAGCCAGCATTAAGAGCCCATAATTCTAAATTACAGTACTATACAAAACATGTATAATACCCTGTAACCAGCAGAGAAAACCGTGCCATGTGTTACTTAAGCTGGGAGCGTAAAGGAAAGAATTTGTGCCATGCAACCCCTGTTGGGTGAGCTCCACTAAAATATCCATCTATGAATCAAACCAGCTTATTTGGAACATTTGTTTAAGCAGTACAAATGCATTAACAAAGTAAATCAGCCTAATACCAAAATGTAATAAGGAGTGAGTTTTACCCCCTTCAAGATCAATTATTTTCACAAAGTAGATTTCCATCTTCATCATGTTGGCCAAATGTCAGCATCTAAACAAAACCTGTCACAGTGATCTCTGTTCCATATTTTGAAGCATTTCGTTACAATGTACAGAGAAACGCTCAACTGGATCAAATTATTATTTGAATTGTGAAGAGTCAGTTAGATATTGACCAAATTATTTCCCTAAACAAGGCAAGAAGAAAAAAGTTCTAGAAACTGCAGAGTTATATTACAAGAACTGCCTGCTGGCTACTGAATAGCTGTGTTACTGAAAGCACTGGTTCAGTGTTTTGGAGGCACACTTTACGTCACAGAGAAGGGATATAAGCCAAGTATTGGAAATTTATCAAATCTTGTGCAAAGAAAAGAATGTGCCATTGACTGAAAAAAAAAAATTAAATAAAAAAA
>VZTO01007273.1:17802-36531 GCA_013400615.1 Syrrhaptes paradoxus
GTTTACTTCAACCAATAAATATTAAATATTTAAGATTTCTGATAAATCATTGATGCATCAGGTACTGTTTCCTTTCCCTCACTGTGTCACTGTAGCCTTTAAGTATAACCACTATTCATCTTTGCTTAGTTATTCCATATACATAGAGATAATGCAGTTTCTGAGAATAATTTGAAGTATAAAATCAGTTATATCAAACAGCTGTTATCAATGCAACTAATGCTCATGACAACTAGTTGTCAGCATTTCACTAATCATTTCAAAAAAGCAAGTATGTTTTTTTAGTTGCATAAAGAAGAATGTGTTGTTTTGGTGGTTTTTTTCTTTAACATTATGAGACTCCAATCCTTTTAGTTAATGAGAACATAAAAAAAATAAAGCAGATCTGGTCCTAATCTTATTTTGTATGCTCAAAATTTTCTGTCTGAAGACAGAACCCAAACCAAGAATGACAAAAATCTGTGTGTTCCAGCTATGAGGAAACAGCCTGAAAGACCAAAGTAAAATCTCATGCTCTTTTGTTAGCATGCAGCCAAAATGACGTTGTCCAGTCAGGTCCCGGAACACTGCATGTCCAAACAGCACAGCAAGGTGTTAAGCTGAAATCCTAAGTTAACTATCCAGAAGCTAGATAGTGTTATCAGCGCAATGCTGGTACAGCTGCTGAGGGCTGGCCACATTGCCTCCAGCCCTCCAACTATCTAATTCAAAGCTGTCTCTGGTCACAGTTTGATAATATGTTAAACTGCCTTCCTGGTTTCTGGTGTCAGATCAAAAATAGTGTGGCTAAAGGATGCAAAGTGACAGCCCAGTTTGCTTTTATTCTTACATTTTAGATAAGTTCAACCACCCTAATGAAATTTTTATCAGCAGCTTCATGCCAGATCAAGCTTTGTCTGTTCTGCACAGAACATAAAACCCACAAAAAGTTGGCATAAATTTGGTATCATGTATTCTGGCTAATTTGACAAAATATAAGTGTTTGCCCAAGCCCATCTATATCAAATTGGTTCTTCATTTCTGTGTGTAACATACAGGTCTGATGGGGGACACATAACCTAAGTATGTATGAACAGATGTTTAATGTGTAGTATAGACACACAGAAAACAACAACAAAAATAGCAAAACCACTGAGGTCTGCCCAACATTTCCTTCTTTCCTTCCTTGGAATTCAGTGGATTGCTTAGAACTGCCCTCTATTGCTATTACACAGATCTGGAAAGAGAAAACGTGATTGCACTAAGCTGATCAATGACTAACATGACTGATAAGAGAATAATAAACATAAGTGTTTATGATGGCCTCTAAATTGACAACATCTTTTTTTTTTTTCCCAGCACTCAGTATTTAATGTTTTAAATTCCCTACCTTGAAAACAAGTAAAGATGAAACAATCTAATGTTTCTTTACACCTTTTACCCTAATATATTTACATATGTTTATATGAAATACAATATATCTCACATTCATATACATATAGGTGTATATATATAAAAATATCCTTTTTAATGGGATTTTTATGTTTCTGTAGAAAGCTTACAAATATCATTTTGGTAAACCCTGGAAAGTCAAAACTAGGAGTAAAACCAGAACAAAAATGTTTCATTCTTCCCTCTCATCAGCTTAAAGCCTCATGATTTAAAAGATCATTGAACATCTGGTCTTGGCGTCTGTCATAATCCACAGTTTTGCATTTACTCTTATAAAAACTTGAATGAATTATGAATAGTGAGCAAATGATTTTATAATGCATATCTTTCCATTAATGATAAACAAGAGCTAAATATGTCAGATAATTTTTTCCTAAAATATTTGGCGTGGCTCTAAGCAAACAATAGATATGATGAAAAGTAGACTGTAGTTTAGCTTTTTTTCTTTGTTTTACTGAAAAATTAGAAATATAGCTAAAGAGCTTTAGAGCTTTTTTGGCAAGTATCGCTTGACATCTTGAGGATTTCATTTATGGTGTGTGGGGGGATAGTCAGCTGGAAAGGAAAGATAAGTACATATAGTCAGACCAAGGCAGCTACAATCCTTAAAGTATTTTGCCCTGCTAACTAACTGCATTAAATGAAAAATTTAAAAAAAATTTTTAAAAAGGATTGGAGATTTCCTGTTTATTGTCTCTCAATGATTCCCATATTACATCTGCTCTGTTCTCAGTTTAAATGTAAAAAATCTGTGGTATTTCTCTCTAATAGTTCCTTTCTCAAACTCATCCTAAACTCTGAAAGTGTAGCCGGGTTTTCTGTGGCTCACACATCCCCTACAAAAACCCTGCAATCTGACTGTTTTTAGGAATTTGGTTGATGATGTGCCAGCTGGAATGAAGCCCAGTTCATTCCCTTAGAGCTGTGTTGGTTCTGCAGTGCAACAAAAGTTACAAGTAACAGCAATTTGCTCTTGCAGAGAGGCTGAGCATGTCAACAGATAAAGTAGCATGTGTCTCAGAAGACCTTTGTTACCTTCCTGACTCTGCTGTTCTAGATTGCTCAGTCACCTCGTAGAAATCAGTCCACTTGTCCTTGCTGTCATTCCTGCATCCATAGAAAAGAAACAGTTTGTCAAGTAGATGATCTAAAATAGAGAGAGAGAGAGACTGAAAAGGGCTAGTTATATGCAGCCTAGTCTTCTTTTAAATTAAAAACCATCCCTACACATATTTAAGACTAGAGTAAAACTGAATGTATTTTTCTTCTTATAAATTACACATTAAGTCTCTAAAGAAAAGGGATGCCTAAATAGCTAATCATCCTGACAGGAAATCAACTAACATAAATAAAACATTTGAGGACAGGTAATGCATAAAAACATTAACAACTATCTACCATTTTCAAAAACACAATTGTAACAGTTATTAGAGCAAACCACAATCACTGAAATTTTATATTCTACATACACTTGCCATATAAGAGAAGTCATGATGAGATCAAAAGCTATCATCAGCAACTGTCTATTTCATAACATTATTTTGGTATCAAAAGAAAAAATGATGATTGCAATGGACATTTTACAAATATACAATCTTTCTTGAAGAGAGGAAGTTAGAACTCCCATTGAGAGCATCCGTTCTTGAATGTCTGCTGGATGACAGAGTACGCATTTAAGGACTAACCTTCCAAAGAGAATAATGAAGGATAGTACCTTTTCCGAGGCTTCACTTAGAGGACTCAGAAAGGAAGCTAATGAAGATGGTCCTAGAGCTGAATGTAGAGCATGCAAAAAGGAAAGGGGTCATTCAGAAAGAAACTGCCTCTCATTATTCTGGTATAGAATCTGGCTCGCAGTGGGGAATACTCTTCCTCATTTCAGACCTACGCTGTTTCATCAAAGGCGACAAAGCAAGGAGCAGGTACCATCTAGTCTCAAGGAGGAAACAGGCATATTAGGGCATAACAGTCTGAGTGTTTTCCTTGGCTGGACCAGCCTGGTCCATCTACTCAGCAACAAATATAATCCACAAAGGGCAAAAATTTTCTGCTGCTTGGAAAAGAGTCAATGAGAATTAAAGATATAACAAAAAAAAAGAGGTTTGGTTTAGTTTTTGTTGGTTTCTTATTCTTGGTTATTTTGGGGTTTTTTTTAGGAAGAAGGTCCAAACAACTTTAATGATGTCCTTGGTTTTTTACAGCCCTTAATTCTCCTATTCAGCTCCTGGATGTTCTGAAGTACTAGTTTTCTGTTTACTATTGTTTTCACCATTCCACTGAGCTTCTTTAAATTTCCAATATTTCAGTCAGGGATTACACTTAAACCCTACTTGCCAACTTATGCTGCGGAAGGCTTTACTGTAAAAAAAAGGAAATCTGTATGAAGATTTTAGTGACTTACTTTTAAAAGAAGAAGTTATTGATAATAAATGGATAGAGAATAAAACCAAATCTTCTGTTTCTCTATGAGAGAAACGTGCTCTCACAGATACAAAACTTTACAAACAGTTATTTTTTGCTAGGAATAATTTAACTCTTTCTTTCCTATCTCAGTCTTACTCTTTCACTTCTGATTTCTTACCAGCTCATCAGAAGTGATTTCTTCAGAGAGGTTACAGAATTATAATCCATTTTAATAATCCCTTGTAAAGAGATTGCAAGAGTAAAAGTTTTTTTCCTACTCATCATTAAAGTCTTGATCAAAAAATGGTAAAAAAAGATAGCTATGAATTCTTTAGATTCTATTCAGTCACACAGTTGTTGCAAAGTCCTTACATAAGAGTAAATAGCCTATACTACTATGAGAGCAACAGACATATTGTTACAAGCATCATTCTATACCATTCTTGCTCCTCTGTGCCTGTCATGATCTCAATACCTTCCATGTACGACACAGAGGAAACTTGAACTATGGTGATGAAATACAAAAGAAAGTCTCTATGGGTCTTCAGAATTGAACCAAACATTTCTTTATTCCAAGTAGGCGGATATGTAAGTGCCTGTGTGCATGCCAGTGCGCTGAAAAGGTCAGTGTTTCTAAAGAAACAAGTGTATTTGACAGTTTAAGCTAGGCTTGAGAGTGAGAAAAGCAGAAAATACTCATGATTCCTTATAAAGTGTATCTAAACTGAAAAAAAAGAAACAGACATCAGGAGTCCCTGAGATAGACAGATGTGGCTGACAAGGCTACATGGCACAGAGCAGCTCCTTGTAGGATTAAATTCAGATCTAGAAACAATACAGCTTCATTTGAAGAAAACACATCTGAGCTAAAACATCCTGCCTTTGCAGAGCAGCTATACTACTCATCCAGCTGACTCATTCAGCCATAACTGAGTCATTCCAGCCACAGGGGGGTACACACATGCTCATTTCTACGTTTCCTTGATTAGTCCATGCAGAATCATCTCAGATCGCCCTGCACCGGCTGGTGTAGGAACAACCTTAGAAAAATGTTGCCAAGTCCCTTGCAATCCATGGAGCTGTATGAAATAGTTGGAAGCTTGCACTGAAACAGTTGCACCCTCCGATTAAGCCTTTTTTTCTATTATATTGTTGTGGCATGTCATGGAAAAGGAACATCTCCCCTGACAGAGTGATGCAAGGTATAGCAGAATGCAAATTGTCCTCTCTGGCCAACACCAGGAGCAGCAACCAGGAACTGCTCCAGACCTTTTACTTCAGTTCCACAAGATTCAACTCTTAACATGAAAATTAGTGTGCACATAAATGCCTGTAATAATGAAACATAAGGAAAACAATCTACTAAAAAGCATATCTGAAGACTTAGAATTAAATATTTCAGTAGGCCCCTGGTATAAGTTTTAAAGAGTAATTAAATTGTACTTGTTCAGTCAGGCTGAATTCACAGGATGAGTAACAGCAGATACTAGTTATTAGCATAGCAGTTTAAATAACTGAAACTATAGTACATTTTCTTTGTCCTTTTTTAGTGTAAGCAATATGGTTTACAAGAGATTTATATTGAGAAATTAGTACTGTTATTGCAAACCTAAACATTACAGTATTAAGTATTTTAAACAAAGTGGATTCCTTATGATGACTTTCAGCCTTTTATCATTATTTCCAGTATGTCAGAGGCTCGGAAACAGAAATACACTCTGGGGACTGTCAGGCACAAACATGGCATTTGTTCTTTAGCTAAATACAGTCTCTATTTGGCTGCCTCCTTGTTACTTTAGAGATATAAATCCTCATGAGGCCTCAGTCAAATGCAGTAATGCTCCAATAAGTCAGTCTAGCAGGATGCCTGTTTTGATTATCCTGATTCATCTTCAGCACAAGCTGCTGATATATGCATGTAATAATATACCAGTGGGGAGTATTGAAGAAAATCTGTCTTTTATATAATTAGACATTTACTATAAAGAACTACAGAGGTATGTAATCATCCTAGTAGACTCAAACCAAGCTTTTCTTTGTGTGCTACTGAAGCACAGATAATTTGTAATCCATTGTGTTCAACTGATAGATTCCTTTGCTTTGTAAAGAATATATGAAGATATTAATAATTAAAACCTAAAGAATTCAAACAACTTTGACAAGAGGGTATTCCAGAGCATATTTCTAGTGTGGGTGTAATTTATACTGTGAAAAGATTGGATTTGTTGGTATTTACTCTAGCTCCTTAGACGAAGAAAGCTATAGTAGCAGAAGCCATTTATGTGATATAAATACCCTAATGAATATGCTGTTGCTTCCAGGAAAACATTTTGTAAGAGTCAGGTCCCTAACCAGTATTGCCACACTGGCAAGTGTTTCTAGTTTACACACTGTCACAGTGTTAGTCACTACACTTATTCCAGAAAAATACAATTTTCAGGGGAAAATAAGCATCCACCCTGTGGATTCCCAATAGTAAGAGCATCAAAACTCCTGAATATAAAGGGAAATGACTGACAAAACCCTTTACAGTTAGAAGAGGTCAGCTCCCCTGCTAAGCAGGCCTGAGAAACTGAAAACCTTCAAGAAACAAAGAATAAAATGCTTCCCTGAGAAACTGAGATTTTTTCAAGAGAGATGTTAGTCCCTGTCAACAATGAGGAATAGGTGCCAAACATTATTACTGTCTGAGAGAAAATCCCCATTTAGGGGCTGTGTACCTGCAGAGAGATGCATTCGAACAGCTGACAGAGTTTTGAATCACAAAACAAATGTATCCCAACAGGAGAAAGTTTACATACCTACCTCCCATTGATTCCAATATCATGAAAAGCAGTTTCCACTTTCAATAAATACTTTCACAGTTGTAAAGACCATCACAGCATTATTAAAATTGTTCTGATTAAGATAATCACTAGATGGTTCTCCTATATGCCAGCATCTAACGGAGTGCAAATATGGACAGGATTTAATGACACAATAAATAACCATAAGTACGAGAGCAGTTCTCCCCACAACTAACCTGCAGTGCCCAGTGTAAATAGTGTGTCTCATCTGCATTTACTTAGAGGGTAAATCTGCTAAGAGTCAATCACTACAAGTACTGTACACACTGAAAATAAAAAAAAACCTTTTTTCCTTTTTCCTTTTTTTTTTTTTAGTCTATATTGCCTTTTTCAGCAGCAGTCTGCCTTGATGTGTTCTTTGGTAACACATCTCAGGAGATTTTCCTCCTTGTGTGCTACCATCCAGCTAGAGGCTGTTAAGCGGGCTTTAGTGGTCATTTGGGGTAGTAAGGAAATACACACATAGTCATATTTGGCCACTGAGAATGTAGTGAGCTATAAAAATAGAATTATTAAAAAAATATGTAACTTCTTTTCTCTATCCCACCCACTGCATTTTATATTCCATAGTTAAAAGCTTTATGTTGCTGTGCATCAGCTGGATTCTTCTTCAGACTTGGGTACTTGATTGTCTTTTGCCTCTTAAGAACCTGCAATCTTATTGCATTATTTTTCTCCACTTAATGCAAACAGAATACCCACCTACATGTCTTGATGATAGAACACGACAAAATGACCATAGGTGATGAGAGTGAGCATATTGGGTTTCACAGGAATGGTTTATCAACACTCCTTTTTAATTGTCTCTAGTAGCTATTTATTGTTACTTACAGAAGATCTAAAATCAATTGAGGTTTTTATGAAATGTACAGATGTGTCAAAGGAACACATGCATGCAGTATAATAACAGCTATCAGAACACAAATAAGTCTCTTGAAAAAGGCTGTGCAGCAATCTCCCTTCAGAAATCAGAAATTATCAGATACATTATAAGGCCTGATAGAAAATTCACAGAGGAATAAATGGTCTTACTATTTTTTTTTTCTTTTTCTTTGTAGTTACCATGCTAGACTCCAACAGCCATTGTAAGTAGCAAAAAGCATGCAAGGACAATATGGGAAAAAATCTAATTTGCAATATCCTTTAGCTTTCAAGACCAAAAAAAAAAAAGATGGAAAGTGATTTTTAAAAAAACCCACTTATTTTGGTGTTTTCTGTTTGATCACATGGAACAGTCCAGAACGGAAATAAGGTAAAGATTAAAGATGTGGAAAATAAGGATTTCCACTTAGGAATTTGTAGCCAAAATCTGTGCCAAAAGTGTATCTCTCTACTCATGTAAGCAAGTCAAATGGACATATATACCTGCTTGTCTGTGTGTTGATGGAGTTTGTTCAATCTGAAGTAATAAATATTTGTTTGTGCACAAACACTTCATTAAAATGAGATGTAAGTTCTTCATGTTCAATTTAATTCCATGTTTTTGTAATGTAATGTAGAATGGTAACTTTGCCAACTGCACAGAACCAAAACCTGTCTACTGACATTAGCTAGAGACTTCAGGAAGAGCAAGAATTTTTTCCCGTTGTCAAAAAATACATGTCAAATTACTCTCATTTGTGAATGTGTTAATGTACAAAGAGACAATAAAAAAATATGGCAAATGTTCAAGGAATGTTGTTAATTTATTCTGACAATTTTAGTGTAGATTTCTTTCCATTATATCTTGGAATGTACTCCATATATAGTAGGATATTTTATAAAAGAATCTAATGAAGTCCCTGTGCTGTAGTGCAGTCTTTAAATTTACCTTTCTTTTAAGATACCTGGGGAAATCTTCACTTACAAAAGCGGAAAACATGCTGTTTGTTATGCCAATTGTAGGGAAAATAGTTTTTCAAAGCCATTGTGTCACATATTTTTAATCTAAGATAGCGAAATAGCAACATAGCAAACAGCTGCCAGATTTCGTTTCACAACATGTGAACCCCTCATTGATCTCTAGTTTAGACAATTTAATCCTGGCTGAATCACATAAGTGTGAAACAATATATGGTTAGCACAATTAAATAATAAAGGTGTTACAGAGGTATCATTTTTCATATGTCTATACATCGTTGTGTACACATAAGGAATGAAAACTTTTCCTCAGCTAAACTGAGCAAACAAAGTTGATGTGCTTACACATTTGCTGGTGGAAAACATCACATTTAGATCCAAAAACCTCAAATCATCACAATCTCCAAAAGTCTTGCAAAGTTCAGAAATATTTAGACAAAACTTGAAGATGCACCTACACCCAGTAAATGTTCATGTCATCATTCATACCTGGTTTTTTCTATACTCAGAAATATTTTTTTTCCTTATTCTGAAATTAAATTAATAATTAAATTTTAAATTCTTGGCAGAGTTCATTGTACTAAATCAATTAGATATGGGGGTTTTTTTCAGCAATGAAACAGAAAACAAAAGTAGAATTGGGATGTTAATTTTCATATAGTACACTTGCTTTATGAAATAACTTTTTATATGAATAGTATCTTTTACATCTGTCAAGTAGGGAAGGGGAGCCTCCAGAAGGGAAGTGGAGCTGAGGGTGATAGCAGAGCCTCCCCAACAAGGGGGACAATCCCTCCATATTTGAACAAACAGAGCAGAGTAGATCTGGTAACGAAGACCAGGGTTGACCAAAGCCCAGCTGGCCAGCCACGTCCACAGGGAGGATGCAGATCCCAGGTCATCCCATTCAAGCAAGGACAGAAAAGGACCAGGGAAGCGCAAGGCACAGGCACAGGCACAGGCACAGCTGCGACATAGCTTGGGGCCAAGGGCGTAAATCATCGTCCAAGAAAGGGAAGGCTCATTTCATCTGTTCTCACTACTTCTTTTTTCCCAGCAGTCTGATCCAAGGTTACATGGCTACACCACATCAAAGCAAACTTTGAGCAGGGTCAGCTAAATCCCTGAGAGGGCCGTTACGAAGTTGCAAACGGTGATCACAAAGAAAAACGGTTCAGGGCTGCACTCAGGGACCTGAGAAAGAGCATGGCCTAGAGAGAAAAGGCAAGAAAATTGTTTCAGGTTTCACTGAGATATCCTAGCAACAGTCCAAACTGGCAACTGTAAGCAACTTGTTCAGATGAAGCATATTTATTAAAACCAGTATGTGACTTCTCTTTGAGTCCAGGACTTTTTGAATCATAGCATTTGACTTTTGGGGATAAAAGCCCTGCACAGTTCTAGCTAAATATTCCCCACAGGCAGTTTCCATGGTGTGCTACTGTTGTGCTCTATGAGAAGTATACTCTTTTCATCTTCTACCACTTCTCTCTATAGATTATGTTTCCTGACTGGACTATACCTCCCACCACACAGTTGCTGTGTTTGCTGAACTGACACAGACATCTCCAGCCATGACGCTTCAGCAGACATGTTAGTTATCAGTAAAAGCCAGCATACAGAGGAGGCTATATGAGGACAACTATAGCTCTCATGAGAAATCAGAGTAAAACTTCCTAATCAAGTTGTTGTCCAATAAGTAGGCTTTTGCTGTTATAGTTTTGAACAAATAAAATAGAGATTTTTTTTAAACGGGTCTTAATTTCCTTCATAAAACTTCTTTCTTCTCCCTCAGTTACACAAACACAACATACACGTCCTACCTAGTTAAAAAACCACTTTCCCTCACAAGATATGTTATGAGCCAACTTATCAGGTGATTCTTAAAATAGATAATAACTTATTTAATTTCTGACTATTATTATAGCCAACATTTTTATCTCTGTCCCTAACATAACAAAACAGGGCTAGGATCAGTATACATGAGGCTGGGCAGCTCTATGGCTGTTCCTATGCCAGGGAAGAACATCACAGTAGGTGGGCACAGTGTGAAAACATACAGCCTCTGCAGCTAACCTGGTAAATGTTTGAGGGACCTGTCAAGCTCCGCCCTTCCAACAGTACTACCTGCTTGTGAAAATTTTTAAGCATACAGAGAAGAATGGATCAAGCAGTAGTTTGTAAATCATGGAAGACCGAGAAAAAGGATCATAGCTGTTCCCCTTTATCCAGTGTGGCTTATATGGGTATGTAAATACAATCAGACCAAGATCGTACACTGAGTCAAATCAAGCCTCTGAGTTATTAAGTATTTTCATCTCTGTACTTTAAAGAATTGTATTCTAACTGGGCTTGTCATTATAGAACAGCTAAATCCTATATTTAACTGACTTTTTATCTCATACAGGGGCTAATTTCCTAGCAGTTAAAGTTCCTTCTGATACTGTTTCTGTCTTCTCTTTTTAGTTGCTTGAATTTTGTTAATTTTTGTATGTTGCATGTTTTGTATGTTAATTTTTAGTTGCTTTTAATATTTTCAGAATTCAGATAATAAAGAGGAAAAAAATCAAGCTATCACCTTGCCAACTGAGACTGACAAGACTTGTCAAGATAATGACTGAGTATTGTAGGCAATATATAACTTAATTTCTGATTTCTTTAACTCTATCTGACAGTAATATTAATCGCTTAGCTATTGTAAAAGTTCAGGGTTAAGTACAAGAGGAAGAAAACATTACATTGGTAGTGCACTTACACTATTAGGTAAACTGGATTCAGTTTCACAATAACTCTAAACTATTCTCTGGAGGAGGAGATAAACACTGAAGGAATTATAATATTAGAATTATGTACCTTTTTTCCCATGAGGTCAGAGTCATGACTAACATAATCTATGGTTAATATTAAACAACCCTTCCCCCAAGATAATTTTTTAATGTACTTTGTTGGACTTGAACCACTCGAGTTGATAATTACATGCAGAAGGACTGGGCCTCAGGCTGAAATATATTTGAAAACATCACTTAAAACAGTTCAGATGTTTCTGAGAACATGAACAGAGAAGAAAAATGTTTTGCCCTTGCTGAAAAAGTCAATACAATTGTTTTGTGAAGATATTATACTATCTCTCTGTTTCAAAGCATGAACTGGAACTCCAGTCATAATAAGCCTTCTCCTAGTGAAAAATAAACTAAAATTTGGATCAACTTCATATCTCTGAAAACCACACTTTTCTCGTATTTCCGATATATATGGACAGAATTTGACAGATGAATTCCTAAAGACAGCATTTGCATTTTTCTAAAGGTCCATTGCAGGGCAGAAGGTACCAAACAGAAGTATACATAAAATTCTTCCTCTTAATTTCAAGAGGTTATTATGGCTTCAGAAACAGAAAATGTGAGCTCTGAATCTAAGTAAGGATTTATACTATAATGCAAAAAAATATGACTTCAATTAGAGATTCGAGTTAGGGTTGCACAGGCAAGGTTGTACAGGTAACTATGGAGTTAACTGTCTTAAGGGTTAATTATTACAGAATGATAACTTTGTTTCTTTAGTGTCTTTTTTTACTTGTTTATGCTCATTTTAATACAGCAATATATCACCAGCGTACTATACATACACATACATATGCATAAGAAAACTGTTATTATTGGTGGCAAAATATAGAACAAAAATACCTTACATCTTTATGGCAGTGACAAAACCAACAGCTACCTGATCTGTACAAAGAAAAGGAATTATATGAAAGATGCTAAGAGGAAGAAAGAAAACCTAATTTGATTCTACTATCTTTTCTCTTGGAAGATTCTATTGGAAATGAAAAGCAGTTTCATTTTTTGCACTGGAATAATAGTAGTCGTAATTTTGACCACTGTTCATTCCATTGCTCTGCCAGCAACAGCTACAGTAAGAGAACATAGCAATGAGTTGAATTTTGGTCACTTAATTTAAGAGACATATTCCAATAACCTGAAAATTAGGGACAACAGCAGAAAAAGCATTTGATATCCCTTAATTTTTACTTTTTCACCAAAACTTTGTTTGGATTGAAATGTGCTTGCTTTTTTCACCTGTTTATTGTTTTAAGCCTCTACTTTTCTCTGTTTTCACTCTAGCCAAGCTTTCAGACAGAAGCAATTTTATAAAATGTTTGATTTTATTCTTTCTCTGAATGAAATCTTAAAAGATTTTATTATTTTGTTAACTTGCTACATATTAAATTTATTCTATTCTTTTCCATTTAGGATTATTCTACAATCAGTTAATCACTTTGTTCTTTTAATCTCATTCTATAGTTATTCTACTGGATATAATAATTCTTTGTTAAAATCTTTTCTTGCTATTTCATTTCTTAAAAGGGTCACAATGGAATCAATACATGAGGGATATTTGAAATTCCATTAAAAATAGCAATAATCCACAGTCCATTTACCAGAAAAAGTAATGATTAATGCTGTTTAATTCCCTTTATATTTTCTAGTCTTTTCCTTTCTTTTATTTTTGGAACATAAACATTTAATCTAATTAATAACAGAATGCACAATCAATGGGACACAAGATTCTTGTCATGGCCTTTTTGAACATAAGCAGAAAAGAAGTTTTATTACACTAATTTGTGTTGTTGATGGTAACAATGAAGAGATTTTAAAAAAAACCCTTTTGTCATCTGATGCTTTGTGTATGTTGGTGGTAGACTCCACTATAACAGCAGTTTCTGCAGTGCAAATAATCCCTAGAGAAGCTTTTTGTAGCCTCACACATAGACACATTAATTGTATTAATTAAAGAACTGAGTTTAAGCCTATATGTTAAGTACCATGCACCTTGATCCACAGTCCTGAAACAATGAATTTTAAATATATGACATTAAGACTACTAGTCAGGAAGTCAGGCAGCTCTTTCAAGTGAATAAAATTTATTGGTAACTATTTACATGAAAAATCTATCAGGTCCTCAACTGAAAAAAGAGAGGGTATAGATAGACACCATTTGNACTGACTTTTTATCTCATACAGGTGCTTATTTCCTAGCAGTTAAAGTTCCTTCTGATACTGTTTCTGTCTTCTCTTTTTAGTTGCTTGAATTTTGTTAATTTTTGTATGTTGCATGTTTTGTATGTTAATTTTTAGTTGCTTTTAATATTTTCAGAATTCAGATAATAAAGAGGAAAAAAATCAAGCTATCACCTTGCCGACTGAGACTGACAAGACTTGTCAAGATAATGACTGAGTATTGTAGGCAATATATAACTTAATTTCTGATTTCTTTAACTCTATCTGACAGTAATATTAATCGCTTAGCTATTGTAAAAGTTCAGGGTTAAGTACAAGAGGAAGAAAACATTACATTGGTAGTGCACTTACACTATTAGGTAAACTGGATTCAGTTTCACAATAACTCTAAACTATTCTCTGGAGGAGGAGATAAACACTGAAGGAATTATAATATTAGAATTATGTACCTTTTTTCCCATGAGGTCAGAGTCATGACTAACATAATCTATGGTTAATATTAAACAACCCTTCCCCCAAGATAATTTTTTAATGTACTTTGTTGGACTTGAACCACTCGAGTTGATAATTACATGCAGAAGGACTGGGCCTCAGGCTGAAATATATTTGAAAACATCACTTAAAACAGTTCAGATGTTTCTGAGAACATGAACAGAGAAGAAAAATGTTTTGCCCTTGCTGAAAAAGTCAATACAATTGTTTTGTGAAGATATTATACTATCTCTCTGTTTCAAAGCATGAACTGGAACTCCAGTCATAATAAGCCTTCTCCTAGTGAAAAATAAACTAAAATTTGGATCAACTTCATATCTCTGAAAACCACACTTTTCTCGTATTTCCGATATATACGGACAGAATTTGACAGATGAATTCCTAAAGACAGCATTTGCATTTTTCTAAAGGTCCATTGCAGGGCAGAAGGTACCAAACAGAAGTATACATAAAATTCTTCCTCTTAATTTCAAGAGGTTATTATGGCTTCAGAAACAGAAAATGTGAGCTCTGAATCTAAGTAAGGATTTATACTATAATGCAAAAAAATATGACTTCAATTAGAGATTCGAGTTAGGGTTGCACAGGCAAGGTTGTACAGGTAACTATGGAGTTAACTGTCTTAAGGGTTAATTATTACAGAATGATAACTTTGTTTCTTTAGTGTCTTTTTTTACTTGTTTATGCTAATTTTAATACAGCAATATATCACCAGCGTACTATACATACACATACATATGCATAAGAAAACTGTTATTATTGGTGGCAAAATATAGAACAAAAATACCTTACATCTTTATGGCAGTGACAAAACCAACAGCTACCTGATCTGTACAAAGAAAAGGAATTATATGAAAGATGCTAAGAGGAAGAAAGAAAACCTAATTTGATTCTACTATCTTTTCTCTTGGAAGATTCTATTGGAAATGAAAAGCAGTTTCATTTTTTGCACTGGAATAATAGTAGTCGTAATTTTGACCACTGTTCATTCCATTGCTCTGCCAGCAACAGCTACAGTAAGAGAACATAGCAATGAGTTGAATTTTGGTCACTTAATTTAAGAGACATATTCCAATAACCTGAAAATTAGGGACAACAGCAGAAAAAGCATTTGATATCCCTTAATTTTTACTTTTTCACCAAAACTTTGTTTGGATTGAAATGTGCTTGCTTTTTTCACCTGTTTATTGTTTTAAGCCTCTACTTTTCTCTGTTTTCACTCTAGCCAAGCTTTCAGACAGAAGCAATTTTATAAAATGTTTGATTTTATTCTTTCTCTGAATGAAATCTTAAAAGATTTTATTATTTTGTTAACTTGCTACATATTAAATTTATTCTATTCTTTTCCATTTAGGATTATTCTACAATCAGTTAATCACTTTGTTCTTTTAATCTCATTCTATAGTTATTCTACTGGATATAATAATTCTTTGTTAAAATCTTTTCTTGCTATTTCATTTCTTAAAAGGGTCACAATGGAATCAATACATGAGGGATATTTGAAATTCAATTAAAAATAGCAATAATCCACAGTCCATTTACCAGAAAAAGTAATGATTAATGCTGTTTAATTCCCTTTATATTTTCTAGTCTTTTCCTTTCTTTTATTTTTGGAACATAAACATTTAATCTAATTAATAACAGAATCCCTAGAGAAGCTTTTTGTAGCCTCACACATAGACACATTAATTGTATTAATTAAAGAACTGAGTTTAAGCCTATATGTTAAGTACCATGCACCTTGATCCACAGTCCTGAAACAATGAATTTTAAATATATGACATTAAGACTACTAGTCAGGAAGTCAGGCAGCTCTTTCAAGTGAATAAAATTTATTGGTAACTATTTACATGAAAAATCTATCAGGTCCTCAACTGAAAAAAGAGAGGGTATAGATAGACACCATTTGTATTATCTGTACTACTTGGGGGAGCCACCTAAGCAAGTTCAATACGATGACAGTTGAGGATTGTCTTGGGGCTTCACCAAAACGCCAGCTGTTGCATCTGTTTGTCTGGAATTCACATAATCCGTATAATTTATATAAATTCATTATTTAATTTGCATCATTAAATTGAAACATTATTTAATTTATTATATAAAAATTAATTTCTTATTAATGAGTCTCATCCTAAAGTAGATGCTTACAATTAATAAAACTTAGCCTTAAATTAAAATGCATCCATCTAAAACTAGGTGAGATAAATCCCATCAGGGGCTCAAATGCTTTTCCAACCATATAGAAACTTAAAACAGGACATGGTCTAGCTAGTCTCCTTATAGTTGAAAGATGTGTAAGGAATGTTCCCTCATTTCAATGACTAGCAGTTGGTCTTTGGGAGGGAATAGATGTCCAGTTAGTATAAAAATTCTTTCAAAACTTTTCAAATTACCTAAGAATCTGATTTTGTCTTTAACTAATAAGAATTGCCACACCTCATTTTGAATTCCCTAAAATCCTCTGCTGAGATAAGTTTGCATGTACTTCAAAGAAGAAGAGTGAGAGACTGGAGAATAGGAAAATCTAGGCCTGTAATCAGAATAAGGTGAGTTCATTTGATAAATATTTTTCTACCAAATTACATTGATGGAAATATTTATATACTAGTTTAGAAACTTTTAACAATAGGAGACAATGTCATTTAAAGGAAGCTAGAGCACAGAATCAATTAAGACTTTTTAAAGAGATTCACTGTTAACATATAGTGTGATTTGTATTCTGAATTACAGCTTCATTTTTGTTTTGGAAATATATATAGAATTTAACTCTGGCTGGCTTACCACATACATGAATGGGCAAATCATTTATCTGCTTGTTTGTGCTGTTATTTTATATTCCCCACTGAAAGTTTATTCTCGATTATTGGTTATATCAGTATAAGTGATCTTATTACCAAATGGTTAAGGCATTCACAGTAAGCATTTCAGGATCCACTATAAATTTATTGCAGACAACTAGGATGAACCTAGGCTGAAAGGCTGAAATTTCAAACTGACTTATTCAAGTATTCAACTGCAAACTAAAAAAAAAATCTCTGTATCACTTGCAATGTCAGTGATTGACTAGAAAGAAGTCTGTTTTCATGTATAGGTCGTGCTTTCTTTTTTTAACTTCGGCAAGTTTTTTAAGGAGGGAAAACCACTTCCCAGCCCACTCTAGTCAAAACTTTAATGTTTTAATTTGGTGGAAAGAGTACTACATAAAACCACAGGGGAGTTAACTCAAGAAAGCAAGAGCCCTAGGCTATATTCCTCCTACTTATGTGAATGCTTAAAAAGTGAAGTATTCTAATAATTTTACTGCTTTTTTTTTTTCAGTTTCTGAGCTTCACAGTATTATCATCTGTGAATACAGTGAGAATGCTCCCATGAGAAAGATCAGAAATTTCTTGTAGGAATCCACAATCCTTGGAGCAAAGATGATTTTTGCATTGAAATTAACTCATGCAAAATTTCATGGGTTTGCATGCTTTGAACAGAAACATGAACATCTTATAGAAAGAGAAAATTCCAGTTACCCAAAGTAACTCTGGAATATGTCCATTTACACCTCACTTCATTTATATATTTCAACGGGAAAGTTAACAAACAGCTACTCTACAGAGAGAACAGGTCTGTTCTTATGGAAAAACAATAAAGGAACCACTAGCATTAACAAGAAATACATTGACTGAAACTTTCATATTTTCAGACGTGGCTATGTGACATAGCATTTCTTGCAGCTGCACCAATGGCCTAGCCCAGCTTTGTGGATGGGAATGCAAAATCTCACTTAGTTTCTGGGACAGAACTGCCCTGGAGGATAGAAAGTAGGACACTAATACACACTACTAGCCTTTGATAATCAACCTGAAGGAGGTAAGAGCCTAGTGCTGATGCCAAAAGTAAACATCAGCAACCACAGTTTACAGTTTAATTTGATAAACTCAACCTTTTCATATGTAGCAAGCACATAAGCTTGTCCACTTCTAAAAGTTGTCATATTACCACCTCTGAGGCCTTTATGTCCATTGACATATGTGATTACTCATAACCCTGTGGAAATAGAGTGCAATGTGTGTCCTCCCATGGATTTAGGAAGAGTAGTCTGCCTTCTCTTTATGCAACTTCTGTAAGGTACAGGGAAACTCATTATTTATTCTCTTTTCCTTCTCTTCCCAGAATGTAAACCATGCAATGGAGAAATAGAGCTTAGCTTTTACCACACAACACTTAAATATTTTGCCAGTATAATCATACTGAGATTACATTCAACCATAGTGATTGCAATGGTTTGGCAAGCACAAAAAAGTATACTGTCCAAAGCATAAAATGATGTGATAATTGTAACTGTTACATGGCTTTCTCAGGAAAATGCGACCAATAAACATACGAGCCCTTTCTTCTGCTGATATATCAGAAAAAACTTATAGGTTACCTCTACATAAGGCACAGTAAGGAAAGCAAGCTTCTCTTCAAACAAAAAAAAGCAGTATTTCCGAGCAAGCACTACTCCTTTCAGTGAACTAGATTTTAGGGCCAACACAACATGCATCTCCATGAGGCAGCTGCTGCACAGGTAGGATATTTGCTTAGAAACACACTAATAAACTGTTGAGGAATGACCACTATTCAACCATGGAAGGAAGGAAACAAGAAAGAGAGGGAAAGAGGTATCACAAACACAATATTGTTATGTTTAGTAAGACATACTTTTTCAT
>VZTO01007273.1:41319-57287 GCA_013400615.1 Syrrhaptes paradoxus
CACTGTCCAAAGAAATGGGAGTAAGCCCTTGTGAACAGATAAATAAGACAATTTAATCATCTAGGAGCAACCTTGTGGTGTTCTCAAGATTAACAGCTTTGGGGACAGAACCATTCCTATTACATGAATAAATACATACCTGAAAACAGACCAATGAAAGTTAATGAATCTCAGGAAGATATCAAGAATCCCTAACCATCGTACTCATTGAAGGTAGGTGAGACTGTAAGATCAAAATCAGATTCATGTCATAGCCAGGCTGAAAAAATCATTAGGCTGTTTGGTTGGTTTTTATTGTTGTTGTTTCTTTCTATTTTTTCTTTTTTCCTTTTTTTTTTAATTCATATATTCTTGCTTGATATTTCAATGACACTTAGGTTTCTTTTCTATAACACAATAAGTCATCTCAGTAGAAGTTGATGCAGCCTTGTCCACATGTGAACTCTCTGAAACTCTGCATATTCTAATGATGGCTGGGTTAGAAAAACATAGTCTACTAAATATGAACACCCATGTATATTCCTACAATCTTTTAAACTACGGATGATGACTAAATATTTCCCTTTTCCAAAATATTTTTGTTAACTTTTTTTCACCAAATTTTAGGTGTAGTCTAAATAGTCTGTCAACTCTTTCATGTTACGCATCTAATAGAACATACTTGATGACAGGAGAAAATGTTAAGTCAATATTTCTTGTCCTTCTCAGAAAGAATGCTTCAAGTATTTAAAATACTAATTTGTAGCTTTTTAAGAGTGAGAAAACCTATAAATATATTCTACACTCATGTTCTACACAGTGCAGAATTTCTCCCAGGAATAGTTATTATTGCTTGCATAGTACTTAACTTTTTGAAGCCTAATAAAGTACAATTTTGTTGGGTTTAAGTTAAAGTAATTTAATAAACCTCTCTAAAACCACCAAAGTTTTTTGAGAATATTTTTATTAGTTTTGTCACACCTGCTTCTGCAATGAGAAGAACATTGTGCTCTCATTTGGACTTCTGACAAAAGAGGCTATTGGAAAAGGCTTTTCTGGGAATGCTACTTATAACTTAATAATCAGGGCAACAAAATGAATAGTAGAAACAAAATTGTGTGCAGTCATTGAAGACATGCTGCATTGAAGGTTATGCTGCAGATCAGCTGATGCCAAGAAGCAATGTTTATGGTAAAGAATGGAAATTAGCTGGTTTTCATTGTGTTTTCTTTAGCTGAAAGAAGAACTTATTCAAGTAAGGGAATAAAATTTAAGATTGCAAAGGAAATCTATCAATTTTTTTTTGTTTAGATCACTGAAATTTCTTTTCAGAATGGTTTCTAGTAATACTTATATTATGGAGCCTCAGGTCTGTAATAACTCTGACAGGATGTCTGCTTTAATTAAATCTTGCATGCTGTGGGACTTCTCAGATCAGAACCATGAGATATGTATATTTATAAAACACAGAAGAGCCCAAATAGATGACAGTGAGATAGATAGCACAGATTTTATTTTCTTACATGAGGGAATGAAGAAGATGCATTAATTTTGTGTGACCTGAATGTTTCAAAAAGTTTTAATTTTAGTTTAATTATGATTAAATGAAGTCTTCTGTATCAACTATTTCATTATTGATTCCCCCCTCATTTTCAAACACATTTCCTTCTCAATCAATGAAAAATTACAGTCTACAAAGGAAGGAATTGGATGACTGTAGAAACCTACTCTTTCAATAATAGTTCGGTGTCTAAGAAAGGGGCAAAAATATTTGCATTTCATTAATTGACTAGCTATCTGCATAAGTGGCTGATCTGGTAAGCACTAATTTAGTTTGCACAAAATTTTTTGTAACATAACTTCAGGAATCTCATTCCTGGTTCTTAGGTAAGGTAACATGAAGTTATCTCTACAAACATTACTACACTATAGTGGAACATATTTATACTGCTTTACCGGATGAAAGTTTGGGTAAGGAGAAGAATTTTTTTTTATTTTGTTTTTAAGATTTAAAATGATTGGTGTGAAACATAAAATTCTCTCTCCCTCTCTTTCTTTCTCTTTTTATCCTTTCAGTCACGAACTAAAAATAGAGGAGGAGAATTTTTCTATTGTCTCAACATAACCTAGATTTATGAGGAAACCTTATAACATTAGTGAAAAGTAGAAAAATACTGACTTGACTGACATTTGAAACTAGGATAGTTAAATCCATCCCAATAAGTAGGAGATAAATTTTTAACTATTTATTTCCTTTTTTTACCCCCCTTGTGCAAATATCTGATATGCTTCACTTCAGCAAAATTGCATGAACTTGCTTGTCTGCTTTTCCCAGTACATCTGATGCAAATGAGGTGAGAAGAGGAGCTGAAAGAATTCCCTGGTGTGCTATATATTTTATGAAGGTATTGATTTTTATCTTCCTTGCATTTAAAAACTTCTTTGCTTAGCTTGAATAGCTTCTTCTTGGGTGAGGAGAGACAGAAGGGGAGTGGGCTACACTGTACACTGATAGACTGTTCCTTTTAGGTGAAGAAAGTTCAGTACCATATAGACCATTATTTTATTGTTTTCACTATAGTAGAGCCCAGAGGTCCAGTCAGGGATCAGAGGCCCATTTTTGTAATGAAAAAAAGACAGCCAAGATGGCTTCCAAAAGCAAGTAAAGATTTTTCCAGTTGTTATTGGCAGAAGCCAATTTTTGTGTTTCCAGAATAATAAAATTCAAGGTTACTTCATTTCATGTTACCTAGATCCAAAGGTCAATAAGATTTGGGTTACTGGGAAAAGCCTTCTTTTGGTTTACAACTAGTTTCCTACTATCTAAATTGCTGCCTTTAACTTATTACCTTTTTCTGATTTTTGCTATTTGTATTTGTGACAGCAGATAATAAGATATAAAATGTATTTTCACACAGTATTTGGGGATGGCCTCTTCTCTTGCCTAAATTCTTGCAGCAACTTAAGATTACTGGAAAGTACCTCAGTAAAAATATTCCAAATAATAAATTATCATATTGTAATTTATATCTATTTATCACTAGAACTACTCTTATATGGTGTCTTTATCCCATTGAAATAGATAGCAAGCTCTTTTCTGACTGAGATAGAAATACCCTATTTAAAAGAGATAATTCTCAAAGCTGACCATAAATGACTTCAGAGTGTATTGCAAGAAACTGGATAAATTAATTCATGATTGATTATTCTGTGTCTTCTTTGGTGTTACAACATCAGATGGAAAAACATCTTTTTGGACACAAATACACAAAAATGTAGCATGACTGAGAGAAGACATCATGGGATGCCTCCAGCCATGGTCTGATTTTCCACTAATTCACTCTGCCTTGGGCAAAGCCTGTCTGGATGGATTTCTCTTCTCAGTCTTGAACTGACAGCACTGACAGCCTCTAATTTGAGTTAGAGGTAGCTTTTGATAAGAAAATTCAACTCTCAGTATCCTTAATTTGTAGAATTTTTTTTCTGCACCATTTTTGAGAATTAATTTCTCCCTCAGAGAAAGAAAAAATAAATTCACATTCATATTCCCCTAAGTTCACCTAATATTCCTCTAGGGAATTTGTCCATAAAATACATTAAATCAACAGTGTTGTGGTCCTGTAGTGTTGTCTTTTAGAATTGATCTCATTGCTGATTTCTGTATTGCACTTGTACACTGAGGAGGGGAAAAACTTGAAATTAAGATTGTTAAAGACCAAATTAAGTTTTAAATATGAGGCAAGCACTCTCATTTCTTTAGTAACTTACACTACTTCTCCACACTGTACCTTTGATTTAGTTGTTTGGGAGTTCATGACATTCTAAAAAAACCTCATTCTGATAACAGAACCTTTTGAATCCTCATTGGTCAACAGACTAGAATGTCTCCACATTTTTACTTAGGAAGTCAATTAAGTTGCAATTATAAACTTCCATTGCGATTTTTTGCACATCACAAAGCACAAAAAACTTTTACTTAAGATGTACTCATTTTTGCTGCTTGCTGGTTTACTAGCACTTCATGGAGACTACAGAAGACACATAACTTGCACTATTAGTTTTAGAGGTCACTGCATCACCACTTGATTTCCACAAGGTTGAAAACAGAGCCACAGAAAAGCTCCTGTGCTCGTACATTCTTAAACTAGTGTAATACAGTAGAGTTGACAAACTAATGAAAAAAAAAAAAGAGGAACTAAAGCCTATAATTCTGATGCAATTCATCACAGGGTTCTCCATTATTTACGACAGTTCAGGCAGTAGTCAGGTGTTTGAGAAAGTGTTAATGAACTTGAAAATGTTCACAAAGACTTACTCTGCTGTAAACGTATGCCATCATCTCTCCATTTGTGCATTATTTCTAGTTATGGTTGATGTAATTCAGGCAGGCAGGCAGCAAAATTACTACCACACCACTTAGGAAACCTACCCTACCACAGAGACAGCTAACAGCAAACAGAAAAGAGCTAAAGCAAGCATTTAATAAGCAGTTTGCACCTATTTTGCCCCCTGAAAATTATGAATTAATGCTATTCTATGAATAGCAAGTATATTGGAAGGGACTGAACTTGAGTTTTGAGCATTTTGTAAATATATAAAAAACCGCTACATGTAATACTTTCAGTAACAGATTCAGAAAGTGTTTTCCTAATAATTTTCTATGTCTTTTCTACATAGCAGTCATAAGGAACTCTACTTGACATTACATCTTTATGGAAAAAGTTGGCATGCATATGCTTAAAATGAAATTGATATAAAGAAATTAATCCATTTCATTTTCACTGGAAAATCACACTAACTTTACGAAGCTCACATAAAAGTCTTGGAAACAAACAGAAAAACATTAAAAGTCTGTTTTGATAGTCCCTCATGTCTGATACTTTCCTTATTTGTTGCTATAGCAGTGACTAATGATGATCTAACAAGTGTACAAGGGTTCTGTGAATGCAAAATTGTAGAGTCCTAACCCTTTATCGTTTAACACAAAATCAGACAACAGGAAGTGGACTAGAAAATACAGGCAGAGTAACAATGGAACTGGTGGTTCATAAAGGGTTATTTTTTCCTGTGATTTGGAAAAGACAGATTTAATTGTACAAAAACTGTCAATCAAAGTGGGTCAGGGAAAAATGTGCTAAATGGAAAGATGAAGGAACAGGGGAAAAGTTGGAAGTACAGAACATATATATTATGTTGGAATCAGGATTATTGAAAACAGACAGGTAGTCATCATGGAAGAGAAAGTACACAGAACAAATAGTGCAAAAACTGCTCAGATACATATGACAGTTCTTTTTTTGAATTATTTTCTGAAGATTCAATCTGTACATGAGGTTCAGGCTGGCTAAATCGTCCTTGCAGCTTCCTCCTAAAGGTCAAAAGGATAGGAGGAAAGAGAAATGCTAATGTTTTCTATTTTCTTTTTTATTTCAATCAGACATTGAAAACATTTCCAAAGACATAAAGCCTATAGAGTGCTGCTTCATGCCCTTAGGAAATCTACTTAGGAGTACAGTGACAGTGGTGATCAGAATGATGCGAGCACTAAGAAGCAGCATTACAGAAAGGTTTATTTAGGATCTTAACACCACAACATCACACAGAAGGGGGTCACCTTGCAGAATTGTATTCTGAAAAGTGACAAAGCTGTCCACATAAAGTTGATATTGTTGCAGAGAGAAGGTGTAAATACGTACCATAGATATTCTACCCTAATTCTTCAGAGTAGATTTAAGGCAATCAAAGCTTTACAGAGGGCTAGTGGTGCATCTTTAAAAGTCAAACAGATCCCCAAATGTGAACACATCACTGACATACTCCCACCAGGTTACAGGATAATGGTTGTTTATTTGATTTCTTTTGCTTTAAATTTATTATTTAGTAATTTATATATGTGCTTAGACTTTCCTCTTATCTAATTTCTGTTGTTAAATTGAGTTACAATGATAACAACCCAACCAAGACTTATCCTTCTTCAAACTTTGAATGTGTTTTGGAACAAGACATGTTCCTAGGAAAATTAAGAAGGAAACCTATCATTATGAGATTTTAAAAGCCATTTTCAAGCTAAAGAAATTTAAAGTTGTTATTTAAATTAGAAAGCAAACTTTCTCAAATTTTGGAACCATTCTGTGCATCATAGGGTGTGATGTGCATCCTCACTTTCAGAGTTTAACACTCCCACAATCAGGTCTGAGAATTGTATTTATCTCAGCTAAAGAGAAGAGAGTTAAGGTTCAGTTCAATTGATGCCAGAAAGTTTTAGGTTTTTTAATTCTTCTTGAGTGCTCACTCCCGAGTGAGGTATCTTACATGCACACTCATCAAAGACAAATTCTGCTATTCTGGGTTTGCCTGTAGTTGCATGATTATCAAAACTGTTAATTATATGGTCTCTGACATCACTTAGCACTTCAAAATTCTTTTCTTCTAGGAGTTTGCAGCCACACTTGCTATGAGGGGACTGGTATCCCTTTCAAACAAAATAAATTAATTTAAGCATGCAGGTAATTTTTATTCAGAGGATTCAATGACAGAGAGCAGAGAGTTCTTTACTGCAACCATGTTCTATTAGAAAACCTGAGCATAAAAGCCTGGTTTCTTAAACATTGTGAAGATTAAACGAGAAATGTCTCAGCTTCAGCTTTAGAGTTCCAGACCTCTCACTAGTACTTGAACCCAACCTCTGTTTCATGGCTTCTTTTTAATGAGCAGGCTAAATACTTTTTCTCTGCATATTCTTGAATTTCTGACTATTTTCATACACACTTTCTTTCACATATGCCTGTAAGAAGACTCCAAAATAATCGCTGCCTCTACATTTTCCTTGTTATAGGAAGTTTTAAGAAGTCTTCATACAATTTTGCTCCTTCTCCAGAATTGACTATTTGGGGTAGCAGTTTTTGATATTTAAGCTAGTTATTCTTTAAAGAGTTCAATCATTTTTATATTCATCCTGAGTGAAGACCAGCTGTTGTATCCACCAACTTCATTGCAGCTAAACAAATCACCATGATTGCAAAAACAATTCCAGAAAAAAAAACCCATTAATTTATTAATTGAAAGTTATACAGCAGTGAGAGAGGAGAGTCAGAATTTTGAGCACAAACTCATCCCTCCAGCCCAGGTGCTTGGCTGCCTGTGCCAATGGTGCAGCCATTTAACCTTGGATCAGACTGCTGGAAGAGCTCTTAGAGGTGTAGGGAGCTTTGCTAGAGGCTTTCCTCTTGTGTTCAGAGGCTGCACCCGCTTCTCTTGCCTTTGTCTCTTGACTCAGTGATTTTGTAGGAATGTTTGTGCCTGGCTATTTATTTTGATGAGGTATACCTGAGACCTCTCTTGTCACTGTACACTTGCCTGGCCAGCTGGACTGTGGCTGACCCTGGTCATCGTCACCAGACCCGGTCTTCTTTTTGCATATGGGTAATGTAGGAGTGTGTGCTCTGTCAGTGTGGGCACTGTCCTGCCTGCCTTGCTGCTGCCTTTGGTCCCTCACTTGTTTCTCTTTGCAGAGCTGGCACCCCTTGCCCTGACAAGGGTAAAAGCACAAATACACACACACGTATATTTTGCATTTGTATAGACATCTAAATTGTTTGATACTACTTCACTTAAATATTTCTTAATTGTACATAATGTGCACCCAGAATTCCTTAAAGGACATGGAGGGAGAGCTTCCCTGGGGTAAGATGGTATCTCAGTGCTATCAAAGTCTTGCACTTTGATGTAAATGATTATAATGGATAATTTGTCACTTGGGCAGCAATTTAGATACTTAAGCATAGTTATCTACTGGTGTGTTTGAAGTCTATCAATTACTCTAATTCTCAAAGTTGAGGTGCCTGTTTGCCTTCTAAGTGCCAGAATAAAAACTATCAGCTTGACTCAGTTGAGTCTGGTTAAGTAGTTGATAACATAGGTCAAGTCAAAGCTGACAGTTTAGGCTTAAACCTGTCATTAAGACTGTGCTTGTTTATATGGACCCAGATTGAGAAGGAAGTCCACTAAGAGCAATTCAGTATCATTGTGTACCCACTTTCAGGAGTCAGCTTCTTTTCTCTACCGTGCATAAGTATTAATGAACAAATAAAACTTTTTAAAATGCAGACTGAAGTTGATAGGTATTCTCAAGGGAATACGGGGATTCTCGTAAAACTGTTACCAAAAAAAAACAAAAGTGGCATAGCATGGAAGACTCTTGCACAGACTGTAGGTTATGATAAATACAAAGAGTAGCTTACATGTTACAAACCTTCTGAGGAAAACTCTAAGTAGATCCTGGCATAGTTAAAGATATAGTGATATTGTTTATTATGTACATGGTTTCAAGTCTTGGCTTGCCAAGTCCTGTTTCTAAATAGATGAGAGTAGTTTATATCATGAACAAGTACCTTTGCCTGATAACATTTTGGCAAATCCAAGGATTCTTTAGGATACCTCAGTATGATACTTCTGTTACAGATTCAGGTCAACACTGAAATGCCCCACTTGCTTTCTTCATAAATTTGATAAGCAGAAGTTTTTACATATATGAGAGTTTTGCCAGTCTTTGAGACAGACCAGGAAAAATAATTAGGCCTCAGCTATTCCTTAGTGCAGGTGTACGTATTTCAAGGCACAGCTACTTACAGGGCAAACAATGGCACTTGGATCATTTTCTCCTGCCATGGTGTCACATAGCCAACAGCTGGCAACTTAGGCTCAGGTGAGATGCTTGTATGTTGTTTTACACAGATGTGTAAATTTGATCTGCCCTTGTAATTGAGTCTCCAGGAATCTCACTTCTGTCTGTGGAACTTACCTGGCTTTACCCTTGGACAGTGTAGAAGCCACATGACTGCTTTTATATCACCTGCTCAAGATAAAGCTGGCAATTCACTGGTCAGATTGTTTGTCTTTATAAGTGAAGACATTCATTCTTTTGAAAGACAATATATGTCTGTAATTTATTGGCTTGGGTCACAGACATACCTCTTTCTGTATAATCACATCCAAAAAAGATGTAATAGTAGTTTTTGTCTTGGTGTGGCTAAGATGAACACAGTTAATGAAGTAGAAATATTTGAAAAATAAGTTCAAGACTCCATCTTTCACTCTAACAGAGGCCATTTCTCTCTTGTCAGCATTCAGGATTTCAAGAATACTGAAATCCCAGTCCCGCACTGCTTAACAGATGTTACAAGCAGCAATAAAAAAAATTGGCAAATGCGCTAGGAAATCCATCTGTAAAGAAGTAAAAAAAGATTAATGTTGTAAAGATTTGCTGAAGTAGACCACTGTTTTGGGACATCTGGGAGGTTATATCCAAATCAGGAAAATGCAAACGAGCACCTAATATTTCACTGTCATGGAGTC
The DNA here is from genome assembly GCA_013400615.1 of Syrrhaptes paradoxus. Taxonomy (NCBI): domain Eukaryota; kingdom Metazoa; phylum Chordata; class Aves; order Pterocliformes; family Pteroclidae; genus Syrrhaptes; species Syrrhaptes paradoxus. The sequence continues at coordinate 50,653 of VZTO01007273.1, forward strand.
TAACAAAACTATTCACTGAGCTCTGCACAAGTGGTAAAGAAAGCTTTACAAAATGTCACCCTACATCTGACAATGATAGAAAAATGGAGTCCCAATCAGTTCAGCACGTTTTCTAATAAACAAGATATCTGAGTATTCCCAGTGGAGGAGTACCATTCCATTCCCCTCTATGGCTCATCTCTTCATGAAGTAACATTTCTCCTAACGAAAGGAAATATTGTTCATAATTTATTATGTGTCTGACATCAGGGGTGAAATAATTTAAATTGGGGAATTGGCAGAGAAGTTTTGAAATCTAGAGACAACATGAAATGCAGTAAACAGTGAATAATAAAAAATTTATCTCAGTAGCCTTTGAAAGCAGGTTATTTTCAGAGAACGGCACCAGTAAGAATGAGAAATTGTGACCGCTGAAAGCATTGAAACCATTTACACATATGCCTTAAATAAAAATAATGTAATTATTTAATAACTCAAATTAAACATTAATGGAAAGATGGCAGTATCACAAGAAAAGAATTCACAAAGTTTAACTCTTCAAAGCCAGTGCATTACCATTTTCTTTTCATTCATAGTAAAGGAATTAATTCTGCTGCCTCAAATAGTCAAAATCCTAATCCTTATTATGTAAATACAGACAATAAGTATCCTACTAACAGCTTTTAGTAGTTTGTATAGTGCAACTTAGAGAGCAGCAAAGAACCAAAATGTATGTTATAAATGGTAAAATTATCCAGACTGGACTATATGAGATAATACTTCAAAGCTCTTGCACTGATGACAATAGCTTAGCAACAGCTGCTGGAAGCCTAAGATTTTAATAGTGAGTGTTAAATATTAGTATGAAAAGTGGCTGTAGGACTAAAAGTTGTATGTGTTTTAAAACAAGCTTTCACTAACCACATACGTAGTTTTCCTTCACTTGATGCTTTTCACAGAACAGCTTGAAAATCTCTTTATTTGTTTTGTTTTCTGAAGTGTTTAGCTCCAGTGTTTATGTAATTCTGATTTATTAAATAGCTCTCAGGTGTACCAAAACCCCTTTTTCCACTCCAGACCTCTATAATAGATAGATTGTTAATCTATATTCTTATTTTTTGAGTTCCTAAGAGGGAATGTGTTAAAAGTAGGCTGTTACAATTTATCATTACAAAATCGATCATGAACTCAGGTGACAATAATTTAAACTTTTAGTAAAATTTTTAGAAACAATGGTTACCTAAGAGTTTTCTTTCAATATCTTCCTTGTTACAGATACCTCCTGAGTGGATCAAAGCTTAAATAAAAAGACCTACTAGTTATCCCACACTACACTGCTACACTGCCACATGTAGACAACTCTAATAGATCTCTCATGCAGAGTGTTCAGCCATGGTGTCCTAGACTATCACAACTCATCAACATCAAAGCTGCAGTTCCTAGGCCCTTTGTTGTCTCCAAGCATCTTGACAGCTGCTGCACTGTGCCACATCCCAGGAGTCATGGATACACCAAAAGCTCTCTTGATACCAGCCGTAATAACTTCCTGTTGCTCACTGCACTTTCATTTTGCCTGAGCCATATGTGGTGTGCACTGTCCCAGGGTTTCAGCTCACGTAGACTTTCAGCATGCAGATGGAGCTCACTACATGACCTTGCTGCAACAGGCAGAGCTTGTGACACAGGGAGGGGAGAGGGAAGGTACAGAAAGAGTCAGAATGCTCTGCGTAAGCAAATCATTGCAGCACAATGGGTGAGTTTTAGTGAGGTCACCATGTTCATCACCTTTGGAGAGGTCTGCTAGTCATATATCCACCTAGCAGAAGTGGAAGCCATTTACAGCACACAAACAGTATTATCATGCTCTGGAAGCAGGGAGCATAACTGAATCAGAGTGCAGGTGCATATAGTACATATTTCCTCCAGCAAAAGTCCCCTGGGCTTTCATTGTTATTGCAGATAGTATGGCTAACAATCACCAAGGCAAATTCACCAGACAAACATAATTTCTTCTGTCTGCATGTACAGCTCCCATCTGTTTTGCAAATTTACTATATACCTGTTGGTAATGTGAATGTACTAGTCCTAATTCTGCATTAATTTTTTTCTGTCATCACTGTTCCTACTTTCAGTCAGATGTTCCATTCAGGTCCTCCTGCTATACTGTGTGTAGCTTTACTTAGAAAACCCATGGGGGATGTAATATTCCCACTCAGTTTCTGCAAACACTGTAAGGGAATCTGCATCTACCATTAAAGGAGGTTTGTCAGTCATGTTGCAAGGGCTGTCATGCCTGACAAACCCAACCACCTTTCGTTGTGCACACAAACAAATCATAACACAAGGACCTGTGGTGTATATGGTCTGGAATAGCTCTTGGAAATGTGCTACACAAACACTGACCTGGCCTGTCACCACCACAGAAAAAGTGGCAACATCCAATCATAGGACAAGGGGCAATGGGTTCAAGCTGGAACATAGGAGGTTCCACTTGAATATGAGAAAAAACTTCTTTACAGTGAGGGTGACAGAGCACTGGAACAGGCTGCCCAGAGAGGTGGTGGAGTCTCCTTCTCTGGAGACATTCAAAGCCCGCCTGGATGCGTTCCTGTGTGATCTGATCTAGGTGTTCCTGCTCCGGCAGGGGGATTGGACTAGATGATCTTTCGAGGTCCCTTCCAATCCCTAACATTCTGTGATTCTGTGATTCTGTGATCCTCTGTTGCAATAAACACACAGACTTTAACCCCCTCAAAACTCACAAGCATAATGCAAAATCCTTTCTAGGAAAGAACAAGATACACTGAGTATCTGTTAACTGTCTGCTCCACAGATTTCATTAACAAGACTAGTGAACTCAGCATGCTTTCCAGGTGTGCAGCCAAATGCTTATTCTGCAGAAGGGAGAATGCTAAAGAGTCTATTTTAGCAGCAAGCAGGGAAAGAGGGAGAGGGAGAGGGAGGCAGGAGGGAGAAAGAGAGGCACACTACAGGGGCAAAAATACTTTGCATGACTTTCACTGGCACCCTAGTGACTTTTATTTATTTGCTAGGATTTTGTTTTGTTTTGATTTTTTTGTTATGTTTTTACATTAATTATATTAGCTTGACTAAATCAGGAGGTAAATTCCCCACATTTTTGCAAACAGCCACCTTCCTCACAACTCAAAAAACTATTTAAAATCCACCACCCAAACAAGCAAATCGTAACTGGATCAAAATCACAGAATCTTTGATAATCTGCAACAATCAGAAGTGTCTGCCCATTTAGACTAGTGAATTTAGGTCAAGGCAACACAAAGCTCTTAAAACTACACACAGAAAAAAAAGCAAAGAGAATGCAACATTTCAACAAAAGGAGAACATTCAGAAAAACAGCAGTAGATTTATGCTTACTTTCAAACTCTTTTCCTAGAACTCTCTGAGAAGAAGACATAAAGTATTTTATTCACCATTTAATCATATGTAAAATATCCAGTGTTTAAAAAAAAGAAAGATAATAAAGAGAGGTAAGACTTCCGCATTATGGGAATCACAGGGAAAGAAACGAAAATTATTTCCAAGCAGTATTGCAGCTTTCATAGAGAAGTCACCATTTTGAGGTCTGTCTAAGACATCTATATTAAAGCAGATTCCCAGAATCTGTACATAATCTGCAGGCAACATTCATGCGGTTTCCAGATAATAATACCACTTTTGTCTCAGAGACTCTGTCCTGCAAGTTCACAAGAGTTAAAGTAGTCAGGGTGGAAAGGAGCAATTTGTAAAGGCTTCATTTCACTCTCCATGGTAGAGCTGGAAAAAACTAATCCCAAGAGAACAGCTTGACAACAATTATGTAAAAATCTCAGGAGGCAAAAAGTTACAATTGGTAAGACTGGTTTAGCCAAAGGGTGCTCTATCATAGATTAAAATAAATTAATGTCATGTAGCATGTATTATTAGTATTATGGTCTAGGAAAGGGGGAATGTGTGAAATACATTAGAAAAGAAAGCCTGGTCAGTCAAGCTTGAAGTATTTAATACACAGTCAGAAAACAGCTCTGAGGACCACTTGGAAGCTTTAGTTATATTTCTCATTAATCTTTAAATGTGATTCATTCTGAAACAATGAAAATGACAAAGAAAACATTAATCTGGGCCAAAAGCTTCTACCGTAGTAAACAGATAACCAAGGTCAAGAACTTTCTTTTATCCACAGAGAAATCCCACCACCAGAACACTAGTAATAAAACCACCACAGATTAAAAACAAGTTATCAGGAACAGAGCACTGAAGGGTGCAATATACTTGATCAATGAATTGTGGAGCCTCTGTAATTCTTCAATTCATTTGCCAAGTCCCCAGATAGAATCTTGTAATCAGAAAAGAGAAGAAAACTGGGTTCTGTTCCACAAGTCACAAAGGTCTCCTTTTGCGAGCAGCAGGGTACTGTCCTCCAGCAGCCAAGAAGCTATTCCGATTCTTGCACACATACTAGAATTAAATAAGAAGGACTAAAGAAATCTCATTAATGTTTACACACTAAGAGAGGGATGATCAATTTAAATATTTTTCTGAAAGATTGCTGGTGAGTCACCATAGTGTGTCCCTAAGAAAAAAGAATTTTTGTGCAACCCATTCTCCCCAGTCAAACAGAAGAACTTCTGATGCATCTCTTTGCAAGACTGTCGTAAGACTCAGTTTAGTAAAAAGCACTACAAAACCACAAAACAATTTTGCTTCTCTGTCAGTGTATAGTTAACATTAAATAAGACAAAAAAGTTTGTTTCAAAAGGATGGTGTGGGAAGAAGTGGTGCCCCTTAGCCCTGAATCTGTCTGGACGGGACACAGGGAGAGCAGCACACCTCATCCCTTCAAGCTAGAAAGTACTCTCCAAGTCACACTAAAAATGTTTACAATCAAAGGACAAGTAAGACTGTCTTTAACCTTACTTGTGTTCTAGGAAAATTCTCCAGTATTCCCTCTTAATACAACCATGACTTGCTGCTTCCACTTTCCACAGTTGTTAAAGATATCATACAGGTCATGGACTGAAAATTCAGGAGGTTTCATAGTCTGAAGAGAAAGTAAAAATTTCATAGAAGATCTCCATGACTTTGAGTAATTTTCAGACTTTTCAGTTACTTTTAGTCCAGAAGATTAACCGCTGTAATCAGATTGCCAAGACAGTGAGGCAAACACATTAGAAGTTACTGAGAAGGAACATTTCTAACAAGATATACAAGAAGCTAAAGAAGCCTATGAATAGCTGTATCTTCTAATTTGAATGCAGACTATTTGAGAAAACATAATATATAAACGGCATTCTGAACCTGCATAAATTTTCATTCATTCACAGCCACAGAAAATTCAAATATATTACTGCTTTCTTGTGGAAATGAAAATAAATTAGAATGAAAAGAAATAAGAAAGAGCTTCCAAGTCCCTCCAACACAAAGAAATTATATAACTTCTTCCTCAGTTTTCATAGGTGGCATTAATTATTCTTGTTTGTGCTTTGGATATACAAGTCATTCTTATATTTGATCAATGAAGAATGAAATTTGATTTTAAATCCTGGGGTTTATTTTTACAACAATTGCACAAATTCAGTTTTTATAAAATACTCTTTTCTAACCCCAAAGTCCTGAAAAACAATCTTTCTTCAATTAAAATACCTGAGTCAATGATAATTTTATTACTCATATTCATATTGATAAAACATATAAGAGAATGAATTTCTATATAATATAAATGTAAATTTCAGTTCAGAATTGTAACACAATATTCTAACTGTATGCTTGAGAAGCTTTTAACACAAGAAATTAAAGCACACGATTTAAAAGTTATTCTCACGCTAACAATAGTTCACGTGTCAATCTCAGCAGACTTCTGCAGAACACATAAAAAATGTAAAGAAAACTTAATTTCCTTGCCAAGTTGTATTAACAAATATAATGCTTTCCTGTTCTTGAAACAAACAAAAAAGTGTTTCTTTAGTATTAGGAACCAAACTTTAAATTTAGGCATGTGAGGGAAATCAGACAGGGGTAGTGAAAGTTTATCATAATTTAAAAAATACAATATGCAAGTCTTCTGTTTTTTTTCTCCATTTTCTCTGGAATTGTAAGGGAATTTTTAGGCTCCACTTCCCTTCATTGTTCCTGCAAATGATCTTTCTCCACTGTTCCTTCGCTTTCACAGCTTCTGCTCATAGAGAAGAAAAATACCCAACATTTTAGGAGATATTAACCCATAAACATCAGTAAATCACATTCTTTCATTTAAACTTCTTTGTCTTGAGTTCTGAGATCAGTATCATTAGCCTTCCAGTACAGTAAAAAATAAATAACTCTCTTCAGAGATCATCAGTGCTTGGGAAAAAAATCATTCCAGCATTGGGGAGGCTCACAGTGTTCCCAGTCTTTGCTGTGCCATCTTTGGGAATAAATTCTTAGTTTAAAAGTCTTACAAGAGCAATAATGCAAGTTCTTGTAACTGATCATGACCTACTGTGCTTTTCATAGAATCATAGAATCATAGAATGGCCTGGGTTGAAAAGGACCATAGTGATCATCTAGTTTCAACCCCCCCGCCATATGTAGGGCCGCCAACCACTAAACCAGGCCTTGAATGTCTCCAGGGATGGGACATCCACGACATCCCTGGGCAA
>VZTO01007273.1:57565-71863 GCA_013400615.1 Syrrhaptes paradoxus
GCAGCACCCTGCACTTGGCCTTATTAAACCTCATTAGGTTTACACGGGCCCACTTCTCCAGGCTGTCCAGGTCCCTCTGGGTGGCTTTCCTTCCTTCCAGTGTGTCGACAGCACCACTCAGCTTAGTATCATCCGCGAACTTGCTGAGGGGGCACTCGATGCCATCGTCTAGGTCATTGATGAAGATGTTAAAGAGCATTGTCCCAAGACGGACCCCTGAGGGACACCGTTCGTGACCGGCCTCCACCCTGACACAGAACCATTAATCATAACCCTTTGGCTGCAAGAGATAGAGAGAGATAGAGATCTTTAGAATTTACTTGATTTGACTTGGTGGAAACCAAGTGAATAGGCACAAATTGATAGGCCTGTAGACCCCACATATAAGATACCACAAGAATCATTCTTTAGGAGTATTTTTTCAAGAGCTGTATTTGTTCTTCAGGATTTATATAGGTTCCTATGCAACCAACTAAAGTAAACTAATGAGAAGAAAGGACACTTTCTGCTGAACTTCCACCTTATACAGCATTCTGTTCAAGACAAAATGAATGTCTTTATTTGTTTTGCACATTATAGGAAAGCAACAACAATAAAATTAGTTATGGTGTAAGTCAATTTCTCTTTTGTTTGAGAGGATGATTCATCTTGGCCAGCAGCTGGACAGTTCTCAGTCCTTGATACTCTGTGGCATCTGTCAGATGTTATTTTTTGACTCAGAAAGAAGCACACTAGGTTGAAAATTGCTCATTCATGGTAGAGTTTCCATTCAGAATATATATTTTATAACTCTGCATTTTTATATACATGGTAAAGCATTACCAACTAGCAACCTGACACTAGGTTTTTCAAATGGTATCGCAGTGCATACAGATGCCATAAAATTGTCTCTCCTTCCATGAGAAAACTATCAATCTGTGATTCATTGTAGATTCAGGAGGGAAGTATAAACATGTGGAAGTACAGGAAGGGTGCAACCCGCAGCCTTTCCAAATCATATAATGAAATTCACTTCTGAAGGATGTCTTAACATCAGAGAATTGTATATATGAATATAAAAAGAAGTTACACTTGAAAGCAGAAATTCGCTGTTAAACCATAAAATAGGTCTGAAAATATTTTTGCCTATGGATCATCATTTTATAAAGGAAAGGGGTGTACAAAAGACCTTCATACATCCTTGCTCAGCATCAGACTCTTAAAGAAACAATGAGTTGCATTCATCTTTCCCATTTCGGACACCTAGAGGTTGTACAGCTGAGGTGAATACCTCTTTTAACCTCCAGTGAAGAGAGAAGTTTTAGGATTAAATGTCTCCCTTTCTTCAAGTGCCTGTGTCTTTGTACTAGTAACATGGGAATCACAAAAGGAATGATTTAGGTTTCAGACAATGAAGTTACCTCTGATGTATCCCATAGAGTGACAGTTTAGTGCTCTGCTTTGCCAAGCTGCCAATCAACTGATCAGTGGCACTTATCAGGATTACGTTTAAAATTTATTTCCTTCTTAAGTACTGGTTTTCTTAACAAGCAGAGCAAAAGATAAACATGCTTTCATTCCCATCTGAATTATCCCTAAATTAATAGTGTTATCTTAAATGGAATGGAAACCTCAAAAGAGATGTTACTACTGCAAAATGTTAACCCCAGAATATGTAGCTGGATTTTAAACTGTACATTGAGCAATTTGTAATTCCTAATCTAGAGGGTTTTTTGACAAGACTAGCAACAGAATAAAGTAATACGAGCACATGGAACAGGAAACAGCACAGGAACCACATGATTTTAAATAAACTTGTAGCAAATAAAATAAATAACAATTGGCCTTGTAAACAAAAATAAGATTGTGATGTTACTTATGTTGAAAGCAGAATAATAATAAAGAATGCTGGAACACAGTGCTGCTTCTGGTAGCTGAACTCAAAGGCAGTTTGCCTTTGGATGCAGTGAAAGTACAAATTCCCAGATGACATTTTCTCCACTGTTGAAATAATTTATCTTTGTATATTGCTCTTTTCAATAAATCCTGCTAGTTTGGAGAAGATTTGCTTTTCAAGAAATGTAAGAAAATGTGTGATAAAACTTGTCTTTAAATATCAAAATTTATTTATGTTTGTCATGGGGGCTCTTGTTTAATAGTTTTATAGAATATGTCAAATGAATGTGGCAAATTTGTTTATGTTGTTTCCAAGTAAGAAGAGAAAACAATTGATACCACACAGTGCTTCTTCAAGTATTGTCTTTAATTTTCTTTCACTAATCTCATTCAAAAACACAACCGTCACACTTAGTCACTAGTATTGCTATTCACGTGTTCCTTAATGCAAGAGCTGAAAAGGATGACCTCTTTCTGGGAAGAGAAATTCTGTCCAAGTGAATGTGTTTCATAAGTACATGCATCTTTACCTTTTTGTGTGGGATGAAATGTGATACCATTAGCTAGCTTTTGCCTTTAATGTATCCAAAAGAAAAACTTCCTATCATTGAAAAAAATCAGGTTTTTTGGAGGATATGATTTTGAGCTATTGCTGATTGTTTTTCCTGTGTTTATTAGAAAGTATGAATGAAAATGTACCTTGAGCTAACCTGGATAATCATTCATGGACAGAACTTCACCATAGGGCTCCACACAAACTTTTCATTAAATATCTCTAAATTGTTTGTGTCTGTTTATTCTACTATGACATGCATAGTTCAGAGGTTTTGGAGGAAGATGGTATTTGTTGTTGGAGGTTTGAAGGAAGATGGTATTTGTTGATATTTAGAAGTTTTAATTTATCTGAACTAAAAATTTTGTCATCACACCCTTTGGGGCCATTTTAAACAGATGCTTGAACTGCTTTGGATCTTTCATCACATCAAATCATTCTGATTTTTAGTGCAAAGATTTCTTATTAAGAACTGGTTTTGTGTTTGGGTGTATTTTTAAAAATTTATTTCTTCTACTGATTTGACCAACCCTTTATTCCTCTAATGATTCTTTCTTTTATGCTGTGCTAAGTTTTTTATTATTCTTTTTGCATATTAGTGACCCCTCCTCCATATCACTCATATCAAAGTTAAGTAGATGCTTGAAAGTATTAGAGTTCGAAAAAAATCTTATTTAAAAATTAATTTAAAACATATTTTTCATCTGGAATTATTGATATGTTTAATTCCAGTGTACAGAAAGTAAAGTAAGAACACAAGCTGCTGCATGTACATATACATGCATATGTATGTTTAAAACAGTGTTGCACACAAACACACCAAGTTCTTCTTCTGGGAACATTTTCATAATAAAAGAAGGTCTTGAAGCATCTCTTAAAAAAAAGATTTTGTTTGTCTAACCCGCTGTGTAGGCAAAGCCCTTCAGTACCCTCTGTTTCCTTCCTTCCTACATTCTTGACATCCTGCTCCTTGATCAGTACTGGCAGTGTAGACAGAGTGTTGATTGACGGTCTCCTGAGACTTTGCCCTCTGACTGATATTGTCAGGATGCTGCCCACATTGTCTGTGTAAGTTATGATTCTCTCAAATCACACTACCGTTGGTGGAGCCAAGGAGCAGTGTGACTCTTACATTCAAAAGGCATTTGGACAACTGGCTGTTGCCGCCAGATGATCCAGACACCAAGTGCCCCTGGTGGTACACCAGAGCTATGACATCACTTATAATCCTATGTTTGCTATCAGTTGATTGGTGAGTTGTCATATGAGCAGGTCATTGCTCATCTTTCTTACTGCCTCGACAGAGCTTTGTTTTATGATTTGCTGTCTGACTCCATTACTGTTCAGACCACAATTCTTCACTCCCACCGTCATACATTGGTATTACCCACAGGAATATTAGTGACTGGTAGAGCCATGCATGGTGATAAAATCAGTGATGTAAAAGTAAGCTACTTGCTTGATCATCTCTTGATATTTATAACAGAACCAACTGGAAAATTGTTGCTAAGGAATCTGAAATTCACAGAAATTGTCTCCATAAAGGGGGGTGCTCAGAGAGGCCATGCTGCATAAGCTGGAATCTGTTCATTACCTCTACTTATACCCTAAGGTGCAACAATCTTTAACAAAACTAAAGGTTCTCTGCTCTTTTGATGGCATGGAAATCGTACTACCAGTGAAATTGTATCTTACTTTCTTTACATATAGTACTTCAGGAATAAGAGTGGGATCAGTTTTTACTCTGCAAATAAGGACTTGTGGGAAAGCTGAACAGTTCCTGTTTCTTAAAGGTTCATGTTTCTGTTTGTCTTAATAAAACCTTGCAATAAGAGTTGAAAATCACTGTCACAGTATGCTATTGCACAAAGTCGTTTCTTGTTAAATAAAGGTTAAGCATACATTGTCTCTGCAGTTTTAGTTGGCAGGATTATTGATGTGTTCTCAGTAATTATTAAAAATATCCCTAAAACTGTTTATTCTTGAGGGGGAGGGGGGAAAAAAAGAAAGAGGATTTATGACTGTGCATTCACTAAAGCTGATCCTCAGCATTTTGCATTTTCAAGTAACCTTATTTGTCAACATCAAAAAAGTATTCTGTGCTTATTAATGGCTTTGCAGACCCCAGAGCAAACAGTCTCTAGATTGTATCTCCTAGTAGAATCTTGAAATCATTTGGAATTGTTTAAACTTTAATTTCTATTTAATGAAACTGTACAAATGAAACTTTAACATAATCAGCAGGACAAAGCACTAACAGACTTGGAAAAATTATTAGAACGCAACCTATGACATTCCGGGGCATTGCATTTATCAGCTGGACCCAGTTCTATCACAGAAACATCCCTCCTGCTCTGTGAAGCTTCAATTTGTTCCATGATCCTGTTGTTTTTCAAGTTTGCTTAATAAATTTGTGCAGCCCTAGCTTCCTATCTCTTTTTCCTGGCTATAGAATAGTGAGACAACTTTCATTTGATGCATCAACAGCTATCTACATTACTTCACTTAAAAAAAAAGACCGTTAATTTTGAAAAGCTATGTCCTAGTTTAGAAACTAGGGTAGAAATTTCTAGGAGAGAAATTAAAGACAGCAAAGACTGAAAAGTCCATTTTCATGTTTTTCTAGTGCAGATTAAGTCAGAAATTCCCAAGACTGCAGAAGACACTGATTTTGTAACATTTACAACCCAAAAACATTTTGATGAGTATCAGTGTGTCTAAGGATGACATATTTTCTCCTCCAAATTTAATAATATCGACATTAGTGGGAATGAAAGCATTTATTAGTAGTTTATGAAAAGTTTTGAGATCAAGTTTGCAAAATATAGGAAATAATTTCCAACAACATGCATGTCTAACTTTTGTTATGGACACAGTAGTTGACAATAACTGGTCATTTGCTAAGACAGCTGACTGCTACCCTAGTATCAAAAATAGTAGTGGTAATATTATTAAACACCCAAGAAGGCACAAATGTTAATTTATGTTAAATTTTGCGATGATTATGTGAGAGTATGGTCTTATTCTCTACCTGCATGCATCAGAATTCTGGAAATCACCAATTTTTCTCAACAAGTATTATTTATTAAACCAGTTTGCAGATATGCTTCAGGAATTTTATTCTTAATTATGAAGACATAAGCATATAGCCAGTTTAATGACAACATAGGATCTGAAAGTTTATGTTGGAGTCTTTTCTATATCTTACCGACTTTGACGGTTCCCTTGTGTCAGAGATTTCTCACTGAAGTTCCTTTATTGTGTTTGTGAGGAATCATGTGTTGCTTCTCAAACTATTCACCTTTCTGATACACATTTGAAAATACAGCTGAACACAGATTCAGTAAATGTTTGATTTACTGAACACTGGGTAAAAATCCTCCCTCAGGAATTTTCTATGCAGTTATAAGAAATCTTGGTTGATAATAGAAAACAGTGATTATATTTACTCTGCAAAGGAGCACTGACATGAGCCTTTGCATTTTTGCATGCAGTTTTTTGATTCTTATTTTTATATAAGTTATCCTTTGTTGTTTTATTCATTTGCCTATGGTAGGCAACTCTTTCTGACTTGAAGAAACAGAAAGGCTTACTGTACAGAAATGTCATTCTAGGCTTAAAGCTCTTTTCTCAGTAGAGTCCTAAACATTCATAATAGCATCTTTGTTATGCGTAAGAAAAAAATCTGTGGTTTATAAGATCAAAACAATTATCACTCAGTCTGGCTCTGATCATAATTTTTTTATTTCCATGAAAACTGTTAAAATGCCCTTTTCAAAACTGAATCTGTCATGTTCGGTTTTGGATATGTTATGCAAACGTATTTCTTTCTCTGTGATTTTTGTGGTATATGTCAGCTATTTCCCTCAAGACTACCCTGAAACATAAGTCCCATTTCAAGAGATTATTTTTCAAAGTTCTGGACCATCCTTCTCATTTATAACCATAACCACCAGCAATCCCAGTAGGACCGTTCATAATGATAGAGTAATTCTGCAATTGTTTATTCTTTCCCCAAGTGAAACATGGACACATGACAGTCTTCAAGTTTCTGTTCAAACATTATAAAGATGTAAATGTAAGAATAAAATAACAGCTAATTTCTAATTCACTTATGAATAAGCGAAGTTGGAGTGTGTTTGCTTGTACACTTTTCAGTATATTTTTATGGTGCCTATTCCACTAGTTCTTTATCTTCTTTTTCTAGGTCTACTCTATTATTTCTTTACTACTTTGCTATAGAAAAATTCTTATAGTCTTTGTTATTGAGCCAGTATCAGACACGTGTTCAGGGGTTATGCCATGCTTGATATTCTGTTTTCACCTTACAGGTGTGGTTTTTACTTTCAGCACAATTTAATATTAAAGCAGCTGCAATATTCTAGTAAAGAAGATTGTAGTATCTTCTTCGTCTTCATGCTGTTTTTTTTATGAAAGATTTGCTACAGTAAACCTGTTATGATTTGCACCAGCTGTCGATCCATTCTACCTTTTTAAACTGAAGCCTTAACAAAGGTGTTTGCCTATACTGAAACCTCAGTAAAAGTAGAAAATTGTCTTGTATGGAATTTTATGTCTTTATCTAGGACTCTGCTAATGCAAATTGCAGTCCAAAGTTGTAAAGGATTGTTATATGAAGGACTGCTAGTGAGACGGATGGCTTAGCTATCAAGGCTTGATTGCTCCTTAGTTCTGNTAGTTCAGCTTCAGAAGTTTCCGCGCTGTCCCTGCAGATGTGAACGCTTCCTCCCCGCTGGACACCATGAGCCTCGGCACTCCAGCTAATGGGCTGGCAGTACCAAATGCAACAAGTAGGAACCCACACCCCAGGTGTGTGCACGTGACCTCCTGAAGTGATTTCTCACCAGTGCATGGATTAGCAGGCTGCAGGAAGGTGCACAGGTACACATAACACCAGAGCACCCCCATGGGTACACACTACCCCAGAGCACATGCAAGAGGGGTGTGTGCACAGTGAACTTGTACCGTCAGGAAAAGGTGTGTGCTGGTAACCTGGAGGGGTCAGGGAGTGAATATTACTGTGTGAATGTGGATGTGTGGGATGAGAAATATTTAGGATTAATTCTCCAATGGTGCTTAGAGATTTTCAGCACTTTCCTCCTGCCTGGAGCACCTTTTTCACCCTTTTTTTCACATCCAGTCCTCTACCACCTCAGGTCCTTCCAGGTTGTGTCTCCTTGGCCTTCTTCCAGCCTGACAAACCAGCTGACAAGATTTTGTCATTGCCTGCTGTTTTCTCTGCATACACCCATAGCTGTCCCTATGTCTTTTACAAAAGAAGTTGTTCCTCTCAGCATGAGGTACTTAATCACACCAAACAGGCCAATGGCATGGTGCCAAAGTCCCTCATGTTTCACCTCTGCGTGCCAATCCCTCTGTCATGATCACAAGGCACCATTATCTTGGTGGTATCCCTGGTCTCTCTTACAACCAGGTAAATTGATTCATGCCCCAGAGTTGCCATTACGATAATTCTTTAAATGAAAAACAGTAAGTTAAGACAGCTCAAATCTGTACTCAGACTAGTTACAAATTTGGAAAACTTACCAGTGGTATGAGGGAAAGCACGTTCTGCCACTGCTGGAAGGGCTTTAAGGCTCTGGATGGGCAAGACTGGTCAATCCACCTGAATGAGCAGGAACTACTCGGAAATGTAAAAATACTTACTAGTGCAACTTGTTTTCTCTGTATAAGCCTGGCCTACCATCCCCTCCAAATTCATTCACTCCTTCAAACAGCTCACCTCCGTATCCCTTCCCCTTCATTAGCTGCTTTTCACATCTCTTGTATTCCTCCTATGTGGTAGGACTATCTTGTTCCCAGTTAAACTTGCAGTTAATGATATAACTGGCTTGCTTTTTGATTCTCTACTGCTTCCACATTTTAATCATGCTTAACTTACAGCATGCCAAATACCAAAAAGCCTTTTATGTGCTTTTGGTCTGATGTTCTTTTTATCTAGTATGTCCTTTAATCCCAGATATTTGAGGACAGACATTGAAGCCACCAAGAGCATGACTACCTGACGAAACTCCTGAGGATGCTGGAGGATTTAATATTTGGTTGCCTAATAGGAATACTTGCCTATTCATTCTCTCTGGACCATACCTGAGCTGACAGTTGCCTCAAAACTTTTGCATCTGATTATAGAATGTTTACAGTGGGATTAAGTCTTTAAAGGATTTAGCTGTGCTGGAAAGGGAGCAGAATGCAATGTTGATGTGATCCAAGATGTATGCACATGCTTAAAACTAAGTTTATAATATGGAGAAATGGAGCCTACTCAATTCATGAAAGTTCTGATCACGAGAGTATCCTATACATAAATTAGCCGCTTCCTGACTAAAGATTAAAACATTAAGATATGTCTACGTTCCATATTCCTGAGAAAAAGTTGGGTGAGATTTGGGAACATTGGCCTAGTCATGTCTGTACTTCACTATCACTTGCAACTGAGGCAAAATGGAAGCGCACATCAAACACAAGTGTTTCCAAGCTGGTTTAAGAAATAGTTTATAGTCACAAAGTGTGATTCCAGTAATGGCCTCTACATCCAGAGAAAGGACAAAGAAAAGGGAAAAAAAAAAGAAAAAAAAAAAAAAAAAAAAAAAAAAAAAAAAAAAAAAGGAAACAAAGCACTTGACAAACATGACAAAAGAAATTACAGCTAGAATCCTCCTTAAGGTGTCAAGGCATATTCAGGATTTTTATCTCCTTTTTGTAAATATTGATAATGAGGAACTCCTGATTCTTCCAGAATATGTTTAGAAAGATGAGTTAAATTAGGTACAAAAACCCTACATATATAATATTCTGAACGAGGAAAACAATCCTTTGCGTAAACAACTTCTGACATTTGCCAACTGTACAATAATAAGTTCACTAATGGAAAGCTTATAGCTTCTTAAGAAAACTTAGGCCCATTGTTTTTTTTTCTTAATCATAACTGGTAGCCTCCCCTTCAGCACATATTTTTCTACTATAGTGCAAATATCCCATCCAACAGTGATCAGTGTGTGCCAAGTTATTATTTGCATGATGATTAGAATAACACAAATGCACAATATCTTTTAAACAATTAGCCAGGCATATACAAGAAGAATTTAATTATTCTTTTTTTCCCCTCAATTGTACGTCATCATTAAAGTTGTTCTCCAAACATGGACTTTTTTTTCTATCTTGTTAGTTTGATATATTTAATTGTAAGTAGTTTGCTTGTGGTAAACTAAAATTTTATTGCTTAAGCTTTTAAATATTGCTTTGAGGTGCATTTGGTTGGGTAGGAACTTGTGCAAAAACTCAGACTCTGTTTTTGCTGAAACATGCCACAGCTCCATGGGTCAGACTGAGTCACTGAAAAATATTTTATTTGCAGAAAACCGTGGAAGCGCTAACCATATTCTCACAAGACAAAGTATTTTTACTGCAAATTTTTCACACAAAATTAAAACTATGAATTATTTTAGCTATCTTAACTGTCATAATTTGAATATTTCCAGTAATTCATAGTTAACAGCTCTAGAGAAACATACTTTTAAAATAAGAGTTATTAAGAAAGCAGCACTACATCTGCTTTGGGGTAGCTGTCATCTTTTTTCGTATAGCTGTTCATAAGAAGGAAGCATTCATTTAGTCCCATGCACAAAATCCCAGAATACTCATAATTTTTGTAAAAGATACAGATGCAGAATACACCTTGAGAAAGGAATCTTGACATCCTCATTCATACAAGTGTTGGATGCAAGACTGGCTGCATCTCTGGGCTATCATTCTTGCCCTTCAAGATGGAACTGTGTGGAATGGGAATTTCTTCACCAACTTCTGAAGAGGAATTGACTTTCTGAGCTTCTGGTACATAACGTGACTGTACCATGTGACTGACCCAAGTTCTAGTCTGTGCTTTGAGGACATTCCATTTGTCTCCAACTACAACTGATGGTCAGTCTCAATTTCTGCATCCAACCAGCCAGCCACTTGCAGTTCTGAAATGCTGCCTCACTGACCTATTTTGTCCTTCCTTTCAGATCAAATAGTAAGTACAGAGGCTTGACTTCAAATTTGCTAAATTTCTTCGAGGAATTATATTCTCTTCAGTGGGATGAAACAACACCTTGCCACAGGGTTCTTAAAATTTATTGTAATACTCTTTTTTTTATTACACACATTCTAACCATGTTAAATTGTTTCCATGACTTTCACAACATTTTTAGCACTGCTACAATATTTCATACAGTCAATGTATATAGATTGCAAACTTGACATACTTGGTTTGGTTTAGTTCTTCTTATACACCAGATACAACTCATGAATATTAGAGACAACAGTTTTGGAATTAAATCACTTTATGTGTTTTACTTACCCCCTAACAGTGCAACCTTGTGCTCTCTATGCTTTAGCTAACTTCTAGCAGTACTGTTTTCATATTTAACTTCTGAAATGCAGTTCTCTAATATGCTATGTTAATCTTCTAAAGCAATAAGGACATTCCTAGATTACAAATTCTCAACTCGAATATGGTACTTTCAGATACTGTATTTTTAACACACTTAGCTGAAATGAATCAGGCTAACAACCTAGTTAGTGGCTCCATTAGATTTAAAAAAACTCATTTGATTATTAAAACCACATCTACCTAAGCCTTCACATTCTATTCTGATTCATTATGCAGCCAATCTAAAAAAAATAAAATTGGTAATTACTGAAAGATGGGAATTAAAACTCTTTCATAGCTAGAACTTTTTAAAGAAGTGGCACAGAACGCCTTTTTTTTGGTGTGTGTACAAGACCCAGCAGCAGATTCTGTTTCCACACCAGGCTTCATCATTTCACAAAAGGTATTTTGTGCTGCAGAGTTCAGAAACAGAAGTCAAAGCTTCTGCTGAAATTTTTCACAAGAAAACCTCTTAAACTGATAAAGAAACATAATGGGCAATTAATTTACTCAATTACATGCTTCTAGCTAGTTGAATTACTTAGATGTTGCATGCAATATCAATTAATATATATATGAGGAGAAGAAACTGGCAATAGGTAGACTTCATTTTACCAATTTAACCTTTTAATTCTTGAAGTGGAATTTTCTTCTGAGCAAATGTCTAGGCTGGCAGGACACAAAACAGTTCAAACAAGCAGAACATTTGTCATTTTTAAAAGTTAATCTTTCTAGATTTACTTACGTAAATGAATCTACATTAGAGCTGTAAATTTAGATAGTACTTATAGTAAATCAGGGACTGACTGATCCTATGACAGTTGGTTTCTTGAGTGCCTGAACACACTAAGTACACATTTTTTAAAAGAAACTTACTTAAAGCAGCCTCATATGGTAATGCAAAGGTAACAACAGGACATTTTCGCAAACTGAGTCATCTTGACAGAAAAGGTGCCTTGACTTCTTAAGTCACTTATACATTATTGTCAAATTTCTGCGGTCTATCTGGCAGATACACAGAAATATTATGCTGCTCAGATAGATTATAGTAAACACACTCTGGCTGTGTTTCTGTTTATGTATGTGTAAATCACCAGGAGCTCCTGCAGTACTGAATTACACCCATTGAAAACCAGTGAAAAGAAGAGACTAAGGCCGGGCCTGCTGAGGTCAATTTAAAGTAGCAGAATGTAGCCTGCAGTCTCCAGGGGATGAAAAAAGTCTCAAAATATAGGTTGTCCAGGAGAAAGAAGGAGTCACACTAGCTGATAAACTCTGTTACAATAATAGCATGCAGAGAAATTGAAGATCTTTTGTGTCTACTAGACAAACACAGTAGAAACAGTGAGGAATGAGTGAGGAGAGGCAATGGGAGTAAGGCTTCCATAATAATAGTCATCAATTACTTTCTGCAACAGAAGTTAAAAACACAAGGGAGATCTGGAAAATCTTCCCCAAAAGCACTGGTTGTGTTTATGCTTTTTGAAAGTAAATTCAAAAGAGGCCACAAATGCTATTGTGTCTGGACACAGCGATAGAAAACATCCCAAAGAGCTAATTATATGAGGTTTCTTGAGAATCTCCTCCCAAGTATTATTCTTAAATAATGATGTCTTTTAAAATAAAATTCTTCACAGTTCTTCCCCTACTCTAAATACTTGGCAGCCAGAACAGGCTCTCTGAGCAGGACTGGAAAGAGAAGGAACAGCTTAAAATTATTCTTGTCTCTTCTCACAGACCTGCTTACTCGGAAACTTTCCCTAGACTTTGTTCTGCTCTTTTTCAGTAATTTTGCCCACCAGACTCTCTGAAGAACTTACACTAAAGGGCAGGCTCTGAACCTATCTCTGATCATCATGACAATCTCATCCACTAGCAATTGGTTGTTTGGACAACAAACACAGTTGTCCTCAGAAGAAAGGACAGGGCAAGGGACAGAACAATAGAGCTTCACTGGAATGCTAAAAGACTGTCACTTTCTTCTGAAGAGATTTAGTGCAGCCATTCGCAATTTTAGCAATATACCGGTGTTTTTAATGTGTAGGGACCTTGGAATACACTCTTAAAAACCACCAATGAACCACTAAAGAATTTGCATTTAAAATTTTGTTAATGTACTTTTATGTTTACATGTCGAACACCTGAATAATTGTTGTCCTTTCTGCAACTCCTTCAGATGGCGTGGACAACATGAGCTGTTTTATCAGTATCTTCTGGGCAGCATCATATATGTTATGAACAGAGACTGGGACCTCATATAGGAAAGACTAATACTGATTATTACATTATAGTAAGGGCTAATATATTAATTAAAATTAATTTGAATTCAATTAATCTAATTGATTTTATTAATTTACTTAATTTTATTTAATTATTTTTAAATTACATTTGATTTTTTCTAGTATTACAGGAAGAATATGCAAGACATTGTCCTTGACTAACAAAATTATTTACCTGAACTTGACTATTCAGCTATGAATCTGTTTCCAGGTTTCTTGTCGACAGATATCTACCACTTGTAGACACATTGTATTGAACTGGATTTACCATTGAGTTGATTTCAGTGGAAGCTACCATAAACTTTCTGCTTGATTTGTTTTCCAAAATATTAAATCATGTTTAAAATACTAGCAGTTGATACTCATCTGTATAGAACTACTTTTGCTTATTTTCTCCTGTTCTTTACCACCAGTTCTTTATATTTTTCATTTTAACTCATTTTTTGTGTCTCATTTCTACTTAAAAATATCCACAGATGAATAAGGCCAGTAATTCTCCCACCATTTTCCGATGTAATAATACATAACAAACATTCAAGAAAATACTCTAAAATTTCACCACGTCCAAGAAAAAGGTTCAGTCCTACAAACATGTACTGCAATGCATGATAATGACTACTGTAAATATTCACATTTACTTAAATTGATATTCCAGAGAATTAGCATTTTGCCAGGTGTGTAAATTGGACAAAAAGAAAATAAGGCTTTCAAAATTAGTGAATTCATGTGACAATGGATTTATTCTAAATTATAGTAAAGTTGTCTAGTTTTAAAACTCAGTGTCTTGCTTGGGTTGAAATTTCATAACTCAGCTGTGGAAAATTCAACCAGACTTTTGACTTTTTGTGTTTTAACTTTAAACTCAAGTCTTGATTTATTTCCCTCTGAATTTTTTTTTTTTTTTCAGAAACTGGTATCAGACCACCAGCATTTGTGGTAAAAAAAAAAGAGTTGCTTTTTTATAAAAAGCCTAACCCAATTTTTTTACTTCTTAGTATGAGAAGCAAAAGCCTGTATGAATTGAAATTTAATTAAAATCTGTACTCCACACTGATGACTTCTTTTTTTTTTTCTCTTTAGATTAACTTGATATTCTACTTTTAAATTAATGGAAAAGGCAACCATGGCCACCACCCCTC